>JAFKAC010000210.1:0-64890 GCA_025766275.1 Lactarius indigo | reverse complement strand
GGAGTTGGGTTCGTGAAGGAAGCTGAGTAAGAAAAAAAAAATCTTCGTGCTCCCCTTTTGCCCCAGCCTGAGTGTCGTGATGTACGTATGCAGACAAGAAGCCAAAGAGAATGAGGAAAAGGTTACTGCCTATCCAAGCGCCATCCCAGCCGCTTCGCCTTCTTGCATGTCCGCAAACATGGTTCTCGGCGCCAGCTCAGGCTCCTTCTCCTTCTCCTTAGCCCGTACCGCTTTGAGCTGTGCTTCGCGCGCTGCGTGCGCACGCATCTGACTGGCCCACTCCTCGCCCGACGTGCTGCTAGTGCCACCGAGCCGCGCGAACGGGCCGACGTCAGCACTCGCCTCCAGCGCCAAGTTCAACAGTTCAAGAACGTGCGCATTAATCGGGTTGATCGAGAGAGCCTGCAGTCAAAGCCCGAAATGAGACCCGTCAGCATGCCCCACTTCAAACCGCGTCCCCGAAGCCAAAGGGGGATAAAAAGTATTTGAAAGAAAAAGAAAAAACGCGGTAGCAAAGGAAAAGAAAGGGGGAGAGCTCACCTCATGATACCTAACGATTGCATCGTCTAGCCGGTCCATGAGGTGGTACACGAGCCCCAGGAAACCCAGGGCTGGTGCGCTGCGAGAGTCGATCTCCAGTACCTTGGTGTATGCGCTGCTCGCCTCATCGAGTCGGTCGAGCTTACGTAGGCTAGTCCCGAGATTGAGCCACGTTGTAGCCCAAGACGCTTGCGAGGTCTGCGTTACTTGCGCAATGTCAAGTGCGGAGCGGAACATCTCCACCGCATCGTCATATCTGCGTACACCCTTCTAGTTGGCCCTTGGGTCGACAAGCTGGGTCTAGCAGTACGCACCTTCCATGATTGAAGGCCATCACACCGCGCTCGTTGATCAACAAGGGGTCACCATCGCACATAGCATCGGCGGCGTTGAGTGCCTCATCGGCTTGCGCATAATTTGATAGCACGATATGTTCCATACCGATGAACGTTAGTGGTAAGTGAGAGCTGAGCCGCTTTTCAGTCAATCATCTAGGGGTGTTGGAAGGTAGAGGTGAACAGTACCCGGTGAACATACGTGCACATGTTGAATACGCCGTCACTGCATGATCGTGCTCGCCTTCAAACGCGAATGTATGCGCGAAAGCAATCCATGCGGGCCCTAAGCGTGGGTCCATCAGCGAGGTCTTACTGCCAATAAATGAGTATCTAGATCGATGGACGGGGATGAAGCACACCTGAAGTACGTGCGCGCATCGGACCACTTCTTTTGAGTGAGGTACCACACCCCAACGGCGTACCAACTTGTCGCAGATTCTGGTTCACGGTCGACGAGCTCATGCGCGAGTATGAAGAGCTTCGAGTGTAGATGTGACAAGTGGTGCATGCACGCAATGTGTAGGGGCATTGTTGGTGTATGCGCCGCCACCAAGCCCAGTATTCTGCTCCAAAGTATGAGCGTTGTCTGCCCTACATATAAAGTCATAGAAAAAGCGCGTACCGCGAAGTGATAGCATAACAGTCTGACCACCGGAATTGAGCATACAGGGCATCGGCAAAGGAAAACAACACGTCAGGATTATCGGACAGGCCAAACTCTTCGACAAGCCGTCGCCGTGTGAGCGCGTGTTCCTTGGCATGCTTGTATTTTCGGAGGCGCGACGTGTAAACGAGGCGCACAAACTCGGCGTCTTCGGGAGTCTGTTCTTTATATGCAAGTGATTGCACAAATTCCCACTCTACAAAATCGATTGGTGTCTCGGCGCTCTTGGTGGAAGGAGGTAGCGCACCTTCTTCGAGCGTCATCATCTCACCGCCGACGAGTTGCTCAAATGCGTCGTAACACTTGACGTCTAGCGCGAGGGCCTCCATGAAACAAGCTTTCGCCTGATCTCCACGGTTGAGCTTCAACATTAACAGACCGCGGAGATTTGCACATCGATGCTTCGACCTAGAGTCTGTGTCAGCTCCGCCAGAAAGGGCCAAGTGGTGCTCACCTTGATGCCTCCATCAGTAGTGGGCACCGCAGGTCCGCTGCGACTGGTGGTGGTTTGTTGGCACAACGGAGCAGCGCGAGGCTGAGGACAGGCGACGCACCTGAATTGCGGAATGGATTGGCCTCGCCTAGCATTTCTGTAGCCTCGCCCACTTTCCCTGCCTGACGAGACACTGCGCGGCGAGGTAGCGACAAACGACACTCATGTCCACGAGACGCGACACGCCCTCCTGCTGGTTCGGCCGCGACGTCTATCATGGCAGCAGGGCCGATGGGGAGTCGAGGGGGGAAGTCAGGCTCACGGGCCTTACCCTTGAGGTCAAATGGGACAGCTGGAGGCTTTGTAGAGAAAGGGCGGGTGAGAAGGCGCTCCGCGCGGGAGTAGCGATGTGTCATAAAGTAGGTCTGAGCGAGCCAGAACGCGTCATTCGGGTCGTCTACGCGTGTGTTAGAGGGAAGACAACTGGATACAAGAAAGGAGGTACGCAACTGGTCCAGGAGAGAACCTTGTCGCCCCAGAAACGCGGCGGTGTCGTAGAGATGCTGCATGAGTGCATCGTGGCGCCAGAGACGATGCGATCAACCATTCCCCACTCAAAGTCTTCCTCGTCTTCATCGTCAGAATCCTGGAATACGTCCGTGTTGTCATTGGCAAGGGGATGTCTGCCGATGCTTCCCTTGGTGCGGCGGTGAGCGCGAGGGGATGACCGAAGGGGCGATGAGGGCAGAACAGAGCGATTTGGGTCGAGAGCGAGGGAAGGGTTTGGACCAACGAAAGAGTTGACCAGGGATTGTGGGCCAAATGAAAAGGAAGAATTGATGGACGCGCGAGGGTGATTATGCTGGACCAGAAGGCATTGATTGGATTGGTTGGACAGAGAGTTGCGCTGGCTGGCCACGTTTGGTCGCGGAGTCCCCGGACACCAGACACACTCATCCTCATCATGGTACTCGGCAGGCTTGCTCACTATGCATTCGATGCCATCCTTCTATCCACCGTCGCAGCGGGCGTAAAGCGCACTACCGGTTTTGCGTGCGTACCAGGTCCCCCCTTTCGTCTCGCTGACATCTCATCTTACTTGGTTGGCATTAGTCCTGACACAGAGTCTATCTCTAACCCAACCATGCGGTCCTTCACTGAAAGCTATCTCGGCTTTGGCGAAACCGTGTTCGACGCAATACAGGGGACGGTAGTAACCAGTCCTTATTTCAAGCGCCGCGAACGGTAGAGAGTATGGGAAACGCGACAGGCAGATGCGGGATGTGGCGAGCGGGTTCTGCTGTGTAATTTATCAAGACCGTTAGTACTAAACATCCCCCATGAATGCGACTCTTCCACCACCGTCTTGTCCGACTTTACACCACCTCTTCCAGCAATGCTTGTTGCGAACCTCGCCTCGCTCAACATCCGCAAGGCTTCCGATCTGATTTTTGCCTCCCCCGCGGAACTCATAGGGAAGCTCCCTGCAGGCAGCATCACTTTCGCTGAACTCACTCACCACATCGCACACGTAACGGCAGCCTTCGCAGGCCCTGCTGTCACCGCCGACGAGCTTATCGCGGAGCTAGAGCCCCGCACCGGTCAAGAGTTTGTGAGCAGCAGCGGGCTCCCCGCTCTCGACGAGTTGATCGGCATCGGCAACAATTTTAGCGGAGCACCGGATGGCCGTCTTATCGAGATCTCTGGAGCATGTGCCAGTGGGAAAACAGTGCGTAACTTAGGCGACGTGAACAACGCAATCAATACCGATGATCATCTCAGGCGCTCGCACTACATATCGCCCTGCACCACCTCACGTCCCAACCGACTGCCGCAGCACTCTGGCTCGACACCACGGGTGACTTAGCACCGGCACGCCTCACCTCTCTCGTATCTCGATCCAGCGGCCAGCCTGTCCGTCTAAGAACCCTCTGCGTCCCTCCACTTTTCCTGCTCTTTACTTCTTTGGCCGTTGTTCCCACGGCTGACCCGTGGTTCGCTTCCAGTCGCAGCCCCTTGAACGGCTGAACATTGCAACCGCGTTTGACACGGTCACGGCCACGCACATCATCGAAGCTCTCGACGCCAGAAGCGGCCACTGCGGCAGCGATCTGCAACACGCGCCACGATCCCGATTTATCGTCATTGACACGGTGACCGCCCTGCTGGGGCCGCGGCTAAGCAACATATCTTTCCAAGGCACGTTCTTGGCTAGCAAGCCATTCAGGTTACCTATCCAACCGATCCACCTTTTAATTTTTTGTTTTTGTTTTTTTTCTTCAGGGCACGCCGAAATGACGTCGTTCATGCGCCTCCTCCGCGCCACCGCACAGAAGCACGGTTTGTGTGTTCTCGTGGGTATTCATTCGTCCATGCTCCATTTAGGCTCCGCGCCGAGTTAAAAATGGCATGTTGTACTGATGAGAGAGACCCCGGCCCGCTGCGCACGGGCATCTAGGTGCTGAACGACGCGACTGCGGCAGGGCACCCGGCTCTTGGGGCGTCCTTCACGTTTTTGACCGACGCAACTGTGTGGCTTGCGCGCCTGCCGGGGCAAGACCATGAGCTGCGGACAGTGCAAGTGCTCCGCTCGCGTGTATCGGTGCGTGTGCCTATCTCTCCTCGAGTGAAAAGTATTGACTGTCACTCGTTGAAAGGCGACAGGGGCGCGTTGTACGTTTCGGATAAGGCGTGGGAGGGTGGACGTGACCTGAAGTGACTTACAACGGTTCTCTCCGTACGGTTCTCGCCGAATTCTGTTCCTTGTCTATGTCGCATCGATATCCCCCCTGACGCTTATTTGTGAGACAACTTCCGAAGAGACTTGTCCGTGCTGTTCACCCGCGTGTCCAGGCTTCAGGGAGTCGACTCTCATCCTTTTGTGGTCGAACCTGCGTCACTAAATGGGCGGGAATTTGGGAATGCTCGTTTTCTTGTCCTCGCCCTCGCGATTCTTGGTGGATTGGCTCCAGATCTCCGTGAGAAGACCCCTGATACAATATCAATATCAAGATTGCTGCAATTACTGAACTACTGCAGTTTTCGGAGATTGAGCCGAACCGACGGTTATCGGAAGAGCGGGGCGAGGCGATGGCGGCGAAAGAGCGGTGACGACAGCAGTCAGTCAGTGGTAAGGTATTTAAAAATGATAGCCCCGTGGTTATAAGGTTGGAGACAGGATGGGTTGGCAATTGGATGCGGTCCACTCAAAAGGAGTGACCATCGTAATACACCACGACTATGAATGATATCTTAGTTATCTCTTGCGCTTCTTTGTGCGCTCTGGTCCAGCATTGTCCACCAAGCTACCAGCAACTCCCTTTGAGATGCAGTCGGAACAGTACCACACCTCTGGCAGTGGTGGCTTGAGGTTGACACACGGGAGGTGAAACTAATGGTGGCGTCACGTTAGCACACGAAGACGACGAAACGATTTCGACACCTACCCATTGATATGCGCATTCCGCGTTGTCGCACGCAACCATCTTGTGAAAAGAGTTAGTCTGTTACACGGAGAAAAAACGCACAAGCACGCACCTCTCCATAGGACATCTTCTGGCAGAAACAATAAAGCGTCTTGTCCTCGTTGTCATCGTCCTCATCGCCATTCCCCTCCTCCACATCGTCCTCGCCCTCAGCGTCCTCATCCGGCCCAGGTGGTTCCGGCTGTGCCTGGCGTCCACGCGCAGGTGAAGCCCGATGAGACTGCTGCTGCGCCAGTCGCGTACGCTGCGGAAGAACGGGTACGGTCGCCGGAGCCGGGCTAGGGAGCTTTATGGAGGCCGTAGCTACCGTCGTGGTGACCTTTCTCTCTATGATAACGTGTCAACTTGTCAGCCAGTGGTGGAGGGGTGAATCGTATAAGCGTACTCTTTTGCGCGGGGGGCTGCACCGCGGACAAGACGACCGGAGCGGGAGGTATTATCGGCGCGGCCTCGGCGATGGCGAGACGGAGGCTGTCGTTGATCTCCTGCACGGGATTGCGGCTCGTTGAGACGAATGCGGGCTGGCCAGGATCGTCGCCCTGCAAGATGAGCACCCTGCGCAGGTCATAGTCCAAGCGGGTGCGTGCACGCTGTATGAGGAGACCAAGCCGCTCCGCGATTTTAAGCTTCTCCTGAGCGAGCTTGTCAACCTCCGCGTAATTCTGGTCGATCTTTTGAGGAATTTGCTCGTCTTTCGTGCTTAAAGGGGTAGCGCCACTGCGCAGGGAATGCCGGATGTACCTGGACGTCTCTTTCGTGATCTCTTGCAGGAGTTCTGGAATTGGCTGTCAAAAACAAACGCGAATGCGGAGAGTTGGTTAATTGGGCGTGCCTTGGGATTTAGTTTCTTTGTGCTTGATCTCAACCAGGAGGTGTTGGACCTCAGCCGGAAGGTTGTCGAGTGCTGTGGCAGATGAGGACTCCTTTTCAGCTCACAGCGAAAAGGTCACTCACTGGTAATGTAATCCATGGCGACAGCGGCAGCTTCCTCCATGTTGTCGTTGTCTGTGTATCTATGACGAGCAACCTCAGCGACTCGGATCTGACTCCTCGGACGCGATGGTCTGTCACACTTCTGTCACGATCCACGCAACGCGTGACCATCCCTTCTCCGAGGTCAGAGACCTTCGAGAGTCTTCCGAGTCGGAGTACTGTACAGTATCTATTAGGAAGAACAATTGTCTCGGGGTTACTGGTCGTCCATCAGGGTCGCTTCCGTGGCCGGTCAAAAGCTCGTGGTTCACTCTTCCTAATATTATATCTGCAGAACCCCCCCCATGTGAGAGCTGGACAAAACTACGTATAATTACGTGGAGTGGAGAGAATCAAATATAGGATGCGCTTGTCCAAATACTTCATACAATACTACTGTACCAGGTTGTCCGTGGGGGACATACGGCTCACAACTCAAAAGTCAGAGAACCTATCTCCAAGATGAGCATACATCGTATCCGGTAGTCAAAAATCGGGCTTACCGATCAGGCATGAGGACGGGAGCGAGTAAGCTCCATATATAGAGAAGAATGCAGACCCATGAGCTGACGATACGCATCCACATCGCCGTTTCGGAGCGCCCGATGTAAACATCGTCAATATCAGTTGAAGGCGATGACAGACTCGTGTGGATGACATTCCTGAGTATGGGTAAGCGGCGTCAGCACCCCGACGTGGAAGAATGGGAGAAGTCATACCAGTCAGTGAGCAGCATTGCGACATACATCGCACCAAGAACGAAGATGATGTGGAACCACGAGTACTGGCAAGGCGTCAGCAGCATGGCGAGGAACGGCGTCGAAATGGACATACATTGTAGCGTGTCCCTGAACGTTCGTCATCGTGCGAATCGCCAAAATCGTCGCCGTCGTCGTCATCAGAGTCATCGTTAAGTGCAGACGCCGGAATAGCCCTGAAAACCCCGTTCTGTACCTACCCCACAGAGTAAAATAATACACTTACCCAGCCTTAACAGCAGCGAGAAGCGCTTGGTATCGTGGCGTCTCGGTGCGGTTCGGTTGGCTGCTTATGACACCCACCTCCTGGTCGCCGGACAGCTGAATCTCGCCCTGGCGCTTCTTTCCTACCAACGCGCGGCTCTGCGTCGCGGCACGAGTGGTAGAGTACGCAATGGCCATAAATGTGAATGCAGCTCCGAGAACGAGAACAGAGGTGCGTGTGCCGTTTGCCGCACCCGATCGGAAGGGGTTGCACTGCTCATGTGTGTGATTACCAACGGCGGACATAACGAGGTATGTGCAGTAGACAGCAACCATCCCGCTTTGCGCAAGTCCTGAGCGTGGGTTATGCTCTTGCACAACGGGGTGAATGCAGAGTATGGTTATAATGATGGTGAGGGCAAGGTTGAATGAGATGAAGAAGCGGTTGAGTGTGCAACCCGAGCCTGCAAAGTACCCGTACAGTACGCCTGTCATGGCAAACGTTGCCGCATACATGCTTGCTGTAGAACCGATGAGGATCCATTGCCAGAGATTGGAGTTATTGGAGTTCTCCCAGTTCTCGAGACAAGTCTCTGACCAGGAGTGGGCGAAGTCCACCAGAAGGACCAGGCCAAGGAGGATGAAGATGGTAGCGCCGATGAGGGAGACGTAGTTCCCCCAGAATACAAAGAAACCATTAGGGATGAAGAAGGATATGATAACGAACACAAGCCAGAGCAGGACCTTCGGTCCCCACCAACTACCATTCTGCGTGAGCAGACACTCACGAGATTCGGGTGTCACTCACCCATTTTGAATGGCTGCACGTTTGTCACGAGTATCGCGAACGCCGAAGAGAGAGAAACTGAGAATAATATGGAACAGCGATAAGGCAAAGCAGACACGGTGGACCTATCGACGATGAAGCAGGATCGGACTAAGGAAGGGGGAGAGCACTCACTGCAAGGACACCATAACATTTCCCCTCCTCGCAATCCATTTTAATATAGTCATAGCTCCACTTCTCAATAAGTTGTATCATAAATGGGCTCTTCATGAGCCACGCAAGCATTGAGTTCAACGCAAATATCATCTAGGTGGTATGTGTGAGAAGTCGGTACGAGACATCGATGCAGAAGCATACAGCAAAGCCTATACGGGTGGCAATCGAAGAATTGCAATTAAAAGACTTGCAGAACATTGATGCTATGGTTTGAAGAGGGTCAGAGGTCAGAAACCAACGACACTAGGGTTGGGTATGTACATACCCGCAGTCGATGTGAAGCAAAATGCGAAGCCAGCAAGACAAGAGGATGCTACCGTGCCCAGCACGCCGGTAAGCGGAAGGGAGAGGAGAAGGCCCATCGTTTCGCTCGATGATCAGGCCAACAGCGTTAGGAGTGTGGTGTGAGTGTGAGTGTGTGGGTGTGGGTGTGAGTGTGTGAGGCGCGCAGCTTGGCCGTTCTCGGTCGCTGCCGCAGCTCAAGCCTTTTCCCACGCTCAGCCTCAGAATGTCCAAGCCACCGCCTCCAGGAATTTACGTCCCTGCTGTACTTTTCTTCAAGGAAGACGACGAATTAGACGAAGAAGCGATCAAGGCGCACGTACTTCGCCTCGCCCAGGTGCTGAAATCCGAGATTTTTGTTCGTGTGAAGGACCTCCATCTCAGACAGCCGTAGGGACATGTCACCGGGATCCTTGTCCAAGGATCAAACGGCGAGGCCCAACACCTCTCGCATGAAGAGCGCAAACACGCCATCCGCCTTACACGGTCCACACTCGATGCCCACGGGTTCCAGCACGTCCTCGTGATCGCTGGAACGGGCGCGCAATCTACCCGAGAGACAAAGCAGCTCAACCTCGATGCGAAGGAGGCGGGCGCCACCCACGCACTCGTCCTGACGCCGTCTACTTGGAGACCTGCGATGACCAAAGATCTCATCTTACGTTTCCATCGCGAGGTGCGACATGCGGGTTTCCACTGCGTCGCCCTCGCTGTCACTCATTGATTTACGCCATGCCAAGGTGGCCGATGCGTCGCCGATTCCGACTATGGTGTACAACTTCCCCACGGTCACAGCAGGAATTGATCTCGACTCGGAGACGATCGCTGCGCTTGGCGCCCATCCCAACATTGTCGGCACGAAGCTTTCTTGCGGACACCTTGGGAAGCTCACACGTCTGAACACCTCTCTCTCCGCGGACGAGTTCGCGGCTTTTATCGGGCGCTCTGATTGCTTCCTCCCCGCTCTCGTCGTCTCCGGCGCAGGCGGGATAATGGCCCTCGTAAATATAGCCCCCCGTGTGCATCGTGCCTTGTGGGATGCGTGGCACGCCGGGCGCATTGACAAGGCTCGGGACATTCAACGTATTCTCGCACACGGGGATACAATAGCGAGCAAGTATGGGGGCATTGGTTTTATCAAGGCGCTTATCGCACACGAGTTTGGCTATGGTGGTCCAAACGTGCGCGGGCCGCTAGCGACAGCCTCAGTAGACAAGCTTTCGGTCGCGGATGCAGAAAAACTCAAGGAACTGATTACTTTCGAAAAATCGTTGCCGTGAATTTGGTTTGGGTGCATACAGTAAATGGATGGATACCACTGAAAAAGTAGAGACGCAGAAGCGAGCAGATGATATTACATTTGTATTCTTTCCTTCCGTACAACCCCCGAAAACTGCCAAGTGAAAACCTGACGCTTAGAAAGGCACAGACCCCTCACTCGCGGCCGTAGATACGAGACCTCCGCTTGGGTCTCGACGTCTCTGAAGTCGCCCGATGGTTAGTCTTCCCGACAAATGACGAGCCACACAGTCCGTCGTCTTGCCAGGCTCCGGATGCGCCTGCTGTCACTCAGTTCACGTTCGGTGATGCGTAAAAATCAGTTACCTCCAGGAGTTTCATTAAAATTCCACCATTTGGCAGTCCACAGGTGTCCGCTAGGGGGCGTAGTGAGCTCGGCACAGCGTAAGCGGGAGGAAGCCTACCCAAAAACAGCCTGGCTTCCTCCCACGTACTGGAGAGTAGATCGGCAAATTGCGACTCGGAGATATTATCTGTTCAAACTTACTGCAACGGTAGATACCCAAGCTGACACAGTCCCGCAACTTCCACTGGACGGCGACGGGGATGGACTGGAAGTCGTGCTTGTGTGTGGCACGGAAGTTGTGCTTGTTGGTGGCACAGACGTCGTGGGGACAGGTACCCCGCCATTCGACAATGCACTCTTAATAGCGGCAGCGAAATTGCCGTTGGCTACATACGGACCCGCATGAGACAAAGGGGCTAGCAAAACGGGGGCGGCGACAAACCATGCGCCTGAGAGGCATCCCACAGCATAACACCGCCAAAGGATGAGAACTGGCTGCGAGTCTGAAGCGCGTCGCTCGCGAGAGTACTCGCGCTAACATAACCCGATCCAGCAGCCTGGGGGGCAGCCGGTGCGCCAATATAAACCTTTACGTTCGGATTTGGAGAGACGGTCTTCGCCCAGTTGTCCCTGGCGCTGGTCAGCCTGAGAGCGAGAGAGACGAAATCGGGAATACCATTGGGCAAAGTTCCACGCCTAAAATATAGCACATTAAAACAACAAACCAAATAAAGGTCTATGTGCTTACATTGGGATTGGTGAACGCTTGTAGACCGCAAAAGTTATTGTCTGACCCCAAATAAATTGCGTGATCCACAACATGCAGTGCAAAGAGCTCACAAAACTGAACGTAGACAGCGTCAAATCCGACGGCATTTAACACAGAACCAAGAAAGGCGTCGGGGAAGGGACATTGTGGCGCGCCGGTGATATAATACCTGCCGTGCAACGTCAGAGGACAGGATAATTACGTGAAGAGAACGAAGCCAACTTTTTGCTTGCCCCGCTCGCGTGAGACCTGATTCGTGTAACGAAAGCCGGCCAATGTGACGGAGAACCTCCCTCCAGATCCAAATCGACGCTACAAATCCATTAGGTACGTCTGAGCATCTCAAAGACAAAGTTTGGTTCTCTACCCATCGAGGACGGCGCTGCCGAACGGACGCGTGCCGCTCGAGCCACCAAGGAAGAGATTCCAGATGGTATCCGCGAACTGCTGGGCCTGCGAATCGGACGTGAAGCTGACAGCTCCAGTTGCGCCGCCAATACTGATGGTCACGATCTTCCCTTTCGCCTGGCACGCCTGGATGTCTGACGCAAGGAAAGAGCAGTTGGGCAGGTCTGTCCCCGGGAACACTGGGTCATCACTAGTGTTGCATATCTAAATAAATCATCAATTCTGGAGAAGGCGTAGATGAAGATGCTAGAGGGGTCTAACGTTCGCAAGATTTATCGAAGGTAGCCCGCCAGTATCAAATGCCACATCCAAGAAGGCCAAGGGGAAGGCGTCGATACTGTTATCCTGAAACAGGAAGTTGGTGGTTGGGTTGTAGATCGCAAGCACGTGTATTATACCTGACAATAAAAAGAGAGCGTCTTCTGCCAATTGGCTGTATCACCTGGATTGGTAGCCCCGTATGAATTTTGACCCCAATATCTGCATTTGCGGAGTCAACGATTCTATTCAACGAAGGGCATGAAAGTTAGACCACTCACACAGCTACCTGTGTGAAATTGAAGGATCAGAACAACGACGGAGACTATCTACTTCCGCGTGAGCAGAAACGGGCGTACGTTATCGTTGCGTGTGTTATCGAACCCCCAAACCGAGAGTGGGGAGAATGAGGCAAGGATAAGAGCCAGGTATGATACAGGCCGCAGGAGGATAGGCATCTGATGAGACGATGGAGAGCGAGGGGCCGAGACTTGGAAGTAGCGGGCACTGGGGATATTCAACATGTATCATCGCCCTTTTATTTGCATAGATTCTGGGTAACTCACCTAACCTCGTGGGCATGCGAACGTAACTCGTGTCTCCACGAGTAAGGAACATGTGCAGCATTTGGTTAGTACCACCCAGAGCCCGTACATCGAGAGCCCGGATTCTTTGTCTAGGTGCTGGCCAGGAGGCGGCACGATCACGCGCAGATGTTCTTTGTCAGGCAACCGTGTATCATTCCACGATATCCACGTTGGACTTCGCCCAAATGGACAGAGAAGGTTCTCTTCCGTGCCCTAGCGAGAATCTTGTACAAAAATTTGGTGACGGAACCGCATGACGCGCGGGTGAGAATTGTGGCGGCCACGATAGCACAGAAGAGTGAACGCCAGTGGCATCAGGGTTCATTGTAGTCGTAGCCATACTATGGGCAAATGGCACCGAACAGAGATAGCACGTGGCACTTTCCTTGCAAACACTCCCAGATTATGAATCGAAGGCAGGTGAACATTCAAGTTGATCTGTCTCCAATGGCTTAGTACCAAGTTTGGTGCCGAAGATTCTTGGATTCGCGAAGACATGGACGCCAAGTTTTTTTTTTTTTTAAATGCCACGTAGTCAAGAGATAACGTCAAACCAACCACAGTCCAGCCGGGCAAGCGGACAAATAGGGATTGATTACCAGCTCTTCGTGAGCATGTGGCTCGCAAACGAGAGTGGGTGCTTGTAAGTGCTTCTTCACACGCTTAGCTTTATATTTGAACCAATATTCCCTAGAGTTCAAAGGTCGCCGGTCCGGAACGTCTGAGTGGCCCTAAGGACGGCGAACACTTGGCGAACCTATTCTAAGTGCCTGCGTCACCAACAATGGATTCTCAAGGCGGGTATGCCGCTTCAAGTTCCCACACGCAGCGTCACTTGATCAAATCACAAGGGCCTGCTAGGAACAAGTAATCAGAAGCCGGCGTTCTCGCCAAAACGGAACAATGACAACTTAATACCTATGCGGTCGTCTTCTGGGAGGAAAGCAACTGGGATCAGCCACCTCCACAAGTGCTCGCATTGACGCCCTTCGATCTTGCAGTGGTTCAAAGGATGCTCCAAGAAGGCGGGATTTAGAGGACTCTGAGGATGTATGAGAGAGAAGTAGCAAAGCTGACCGAGATAGCATTTGGGTTACAAGAAAGAGGAGTACGCTTCATCATCCACCCACGAGCTCCCACACCGGTGTCAGAAGGTGGCCTGTGGTGATAGACTCCGAGTCGCACACGTGTCGCGGGCAGAAAGAAGCAAGCACTATCGAGAGCGCAATAGGTTTCGACCAGTCAGGCCGGTCAGTTGGTAATACCGTTATTATGGGCATGGATTCCTGTATCCGCCGTCCTTTCGTCTCGCACTTAAGGCGTTGATGTCCCTGAGCTCGCTGTATATGAGTATCGTAAAAGCCTGTCCGGAATAATTGCGATAATAGACGTGCTGCCTTTGATCTGTTTATGGGTTCCAAAGTAATGGCGTCATCCGTCATCGAGGCATCCTCCGAGTCAGGTCCCAACAAGTACAAGGGACCAGATAATACCGTGACACATTAGTATGCACACGACTTGCGCCGTAGCAAAGCGGGAAGTCAACGTCGTCAACAGTGGATGTGACATCTAAACAAATACAGTACTACGTCTATTCAGCGAAGGTTGTATGGACGGTTAAATATAAGATGTAGACGTATTCCACAGCAAAAAACTACAGTAAAACGTCAATATTTTACCCCTGAAATCTAACTGGTATCACTAAGGAGTGATTCTAATCTATCTGATCTAAGATGATGGTTCTGGAACCAAAAATCCGACCAAGCAGGCATCGAGCATGAAGTCAACGTTCACCCACGCATGCGTAAGTGCTAGCATAGATTAGTACCAGATGTCCGACACGATAAGGGCCACATACCAAAAAGTTTCGTCCCATCACGCCCGGCGACACGCATGAGCTCCTTTTCGCCGCCAGGGTGGAAAGCGAGGTATGGCGTGATATTGTACACCTTGCCGCTGAACGCGGCCCATGCGTCGTCCCGTTTGTTGTGCGTGCGTAGCACCGACGGCGGTATGCGTGCCAGAGAAGTCGCTCCACCCTGCATGATGAGGCACACGCAAAACTCAGTTGCGTGGGTGGAATTATCAGTCAGACGTACCCGCAGGTCGGCTCCAGAGGTCTTCAGCGCTGCCCAGTCCAGTGGGCTATGGCCAGGAGCGAGGGCCACTTTTTCGCGCTTCTTGGATTTGGTCGCTTGCGTCGGTGGTCGCGTGGTCGTGGGGGGCGGCATCAAGGAGGATCCCGCAGATAGTGCCGGAGGACCGGGTATTCGGGGAGCAGGTAGTGCTGGTGGCGGCATCAGAGTTGATTGTGGAATGAGGTGCGTGGAAGCCGGGGCTTGTGCCGAGGAAATACGTTGAGCACTCCCGATGGCGGGGAAGGCAGGGGGAAAATTGTCATCGGCATCGGGTTCTTCAATAGTTAGAGTGAGGTTTGTTGGGGTTGTCGGCGATCCTTCTTCTTCTGTTGTCCGGGAATTGCTGAGCTGCGTAGAGAGTGTGGGCAGCCATGTGCGAAGATAAGATGCCATTACTACGTGAGGGAAAGGAGACGAGGAGTTGATGACTGAGCACTGATGACTCGTTCGTCCTCTGGTTTCACCTTATATAGACTGCGCGCCTTTCCTCTTCCACGAACGTATCGGTTTCCAGGCTTCGAGAGTAAATACGCGTATAATTATCAAGAACTCAGAAATGCTCTTGGTCAATTGCATCTCTGTCTCGACGAGATGAAGATGCGAATGAAAGACCAGAAGACGGTAAAGTATAATCGACACGTGACCACCCTCGATCGTTATATAGGTCGAAATATTTTTTTCCCTGAAACCATTGAAACCACTTATAAACCGTGACAGTAGACTATAGATTAAGAGGTCCCACAGCACGACAGCCTGAGGTCACTCTGTCCACGTCGTTGAGGTTCGGAATCGAGATGGTGCCAACTCGGCACCTCGTGTGACGACGCGAATATGATGCGCGCGAGACGTGTACATTTCTGGACGTCTCGTCAGCACGCGACAACGCCGGCTATTGGGAAAAAGACACCAGGCATACCAGTAGGTACAGCCACCACTGTCCCGAAGAAAGGCACGATGAGTACTATGTATTGTAGAAGTAGTATTGAATCGGTCGCCAGCTGCTCTTTCCCTGACAAAATTACTTTAGGCAAGGCGGTGAGCGTGGCACACGACACGCATTTGGGATGTCTTAGATGGGTTAACTGTGCACAGCTTTTGCCCATTGCGTTATGTCGGCGTCCTCTCTTTCCACTCGCAAATGCAAAGTAAGCGTTCGGGGTTCCAGTTGGTAGTCAGGCACAGACCCGCACACATCTGCAGAGGGCCAGAGCACTTTCATGGCCTTGCCCATGTCCTCCCCTCCCCCAGATTTAATTGCAATAACCTACGTCCAGCTACCAGGAGGTTGGCCAGTGGGAGGTTGTTTCACACACGGATTCCCAGCGCGTTCGCTCGGAACGAACATGTCAGGAAAACCAGAAGCGCCACAGGCCTCTGTGGATCATCACCATCATTCATCAAGTACCTCGTACAAAGAGCCTCAACGAACAAGAACGTAAATGGTAGAAAAGTAGTATCAAAAAGTCTATGCGAACTCCGCACATCCATGTGAATGCCACACTAGAAAACAAACACCCACTACGGGGAATTAGTAAAAGACGCACATCGTACAAGAAAAGTAGTAGGCAAAAAATAAGACAAGGACAAGTCGTGAAGAGAGGTAGAAGAGACAGGTCGACAGAAGCTACAAGAACCCTCGACACATGAATAGCAACCGCAACAGATCGAAGGGCACCACGGACAGGACAGAAAAGTAGGTGATAACGGAGGTGGCGACCATCGACGGCGGGTTCAAGGATACAAAGCTGCTGCAATGAGAGTGTTACAACCAAAACAGTCCTTCCGTGTCCGTGAGGTGGTAGATGCGACAATTGCAGATCGTGATGGGGGTCATAAAACCGGATGGATGACACGGGGGGGGGGTTCCAGAATCAACGAGTTTACGGATAAATACGAGTCAGCACAAGTTCAGAAGCGAGTCAGGTGTATTCCAGCACCCAAGGCCGTGTTGGCATGTTCGCTCATCCTGCTTGCCTCCTCGGAGCTCATGATCTGCTCGGCCTGCTCTTCTGTGAACAGCTTTCTACCGCCACCTGAGCGCATGCCAGACAGATTTTGTTTGTAAGGGGCAGTAGTACGGTGTGGGCCTGCAGGGGATGGCGAAACATTTATGAAATCATTGAGATTAAAGGTGTACGTCCCGGGAGTGGCTGGTGCCGCATGGTGGGCCTTGTGCTCAGATTGTGGCGATACGGGCTGGGACGTCGGGACTTGAGCAACACGTTGAGGGGATGACGGTGCTGGTAGAAGTTGACTGGGAGAAGGTTCTATTGGCGTTGGGGGTGTGATCTTGGTTATGGGTGCGAGTTCGGCGTCCTTTCTGGCACTGTTTACGGGGACTGTGTGTTGAGGAAGAACCACATCACCGACCGGGGGTTCGATCACTAGAGTCGGTTCGCGCTTGATAGTTCGGGAGTTGGGGTTCTCTACCAGTGCTGAGGACGATACCGACGAGCCGGAGTTATCCCTTGTCAACATCCGATATGGCGAGGGCATATCCGAAGGACCGCCAGATGCGGTCGGAAAAAGTACGCGTCCTTGGGCCTTGAGATCAGGATGTTTGGACAGTATTCCGAAGGGCGCTACGTCTTGACCATCCCGATTACGCACGGTGCTCGGTCGAGCAGGTGATGGTGACTCGTGAAGGAAATATAATAGTTTGATCGCCTCCTGGTCCGTGGCAGAGGCAGAGGCAGATCCACCATCTGGATGACTCCCAGTCCTAGATGTGAGGCGAGCATCTGACGCCCGCGGAGGGGTAGCGGGACGTGCTAACGAGCCAGTTTGAGGAGACTCCTGGGACGAGGCCAACGACGTTTGGGCCGTCATCGTACGCGCAGAGCTTTGGGCGAATTGAGACAGGGAGTGAGAGGAACCCACGTCCGAGCCGGCGGACAAGCTCGACCGCGGGGACACAGCGCCAAGGGACGTGATAGAGCTTCGAGAATGACGCAGGAGGTGTGTTAAAGTCGCAGCTGCCTTCATGTCGACATCTACGTCCTGGGAGCGATCGGCGTTCGAGGCTTTCACGTCACGGTGTTGGCCACTCGTTCTGCCGCCTTTAGATGTTTCTCTACGCTTTGTCTCTTTGCCCGTGCGCGTGTTAGCGCGTGTATGTTCTGCAACACTAGAGTAAGGCTGAGATCCGGAAGCGACACGCGAACGAGTGCCTCTGGAACCCTCAGGGTTGGACGAACGTTTCCGATGCCGAGATGTCCCATTCGTCATCCTGGCAGGCGCTGGAACAGGGGGGTCCTCTGGATTGTGAATAGTCCGCGCCCGTTTCGCGGGTGGTGGGGCGAGAATGGAGGCGTAAAGACTCTGTGCTGCGTTGGCACTTGCTGGTTCCCTCTTACCGGGACTGGCTTGGCGCATACGAGGAGTTGAAGAAGGAATAATAGCTGGAGGTGCCATGACACCTTTACGGACCGAGCCGCCGGAGGTGTTGGTAATGCTATTCCCTTGGATAACAGGACTGTCGTTGTAATTCCTTCCGGATGGGGTCCAGGTAGCAAGTACACCGTTCCCGGCACGCGATTCGAGTTCACTAATGGGGAGACGAGCCACATCATGCTTCGCCTTGTAAGTCGCGTACGAAAGACGCGCGCGCAGCCCACGCGTAAGCTGCGGAGAGAGAGACATTCAGTCAGCACCAGGGTCCGGGAGAAGGTAAGAGGAATACGGAGCAGGATAATGACAAAAATCGTGAAAATCATGTACGCTAGTCATATAACGGAGATCGCGATATTCGAAGTGATACCATCAGAATCGTCCTGCCCCATGAGGGAAGTGTGCTCGGCACATGGACTCAAGAGCAGTCTTTCTGTAAGCCAAGCTGGATACCCGCACCGTCGTCAGGACCCGCATGGGACGCTAAGCGGATCATTGCGGAATCCTCGACGCGTATCGTACTGGGAGCAAGGGTCTAACTCACCTTGGAGATTTCAGCACGGGCAAGAAATTTCTGGATGGCCCTCTGCCTAGCTTCGCGCTCTGTCGCGTTAATCTCACCAGAGCCCATCGTGGAAACCAGCGAAACGGGATTGGCGTGGAGAAAAGCCATAGGTGGCGATGGCGTAGTCGCAGTCGAGGTGGGCGTGGTCATGACCTGAGCCCCCAAATAGCCTCAAGACTATCTGCAAGGAGAAGGAGGGTAAGTAAATGAAAATGGCCGAAGAGCGGACGGATGCAGAGCGGGTTTGGGGGAGGGGGAGACGTCGAGGGCGAGGACTGGCGTGTGGGACGCGGTGGGTCGGGTAGATGGATGGATTATGTAAGACGCGTCGCGCTCTCTTTCGGCCCACGCCGGTCACAGTCCGGTTGATCTGCCAATCCTGTACCGGATCCCTTCCGAACTTTTATTTTTAAAGTATCTCGCTTGCTGAAATGTTCGGGCCTTTCAGGGCATAAACTGCATGTGTGCAATCGATGTGCGGTATCCTATAGTAACTTGCCCTGCGGCTACTCTCTTCGTATGCTTCCCCAGGATCGCTTCCGTAATTGATGGGCCCACGGGCACCTACTTGTCGCGTCATCACTTCCCTTTCCGTCCCTGGGGTCATGCACTCTCGGGCTACGTTTTCACCGACGCTTCCATGCATCAGCTGACACACCTGCGCCCCTGTCGCGGTACGGTGGCGCTTTAATTTGGCCCTAGCCGGTGCCTACTCTCTCAAGAACCCTCAGCAAAGAGGGTAATAATGTGCCAGCGCATTGTGGAGCTCAGCGTTGGTTTCTCCCAAAGTATGCCCGATCTAATGAATCATGAGTGGTGTAACCACCATTCCACGAGGGATTTCCAGGTCCGAAGACTTCCTCCGAGGACCGCCCGTCAGACCCTGGACGCGCTCATCTGACGCCCAGTCATCGCACAAACGCGTCTGGCGCTTACTCAGTATGGATGGCTCAGGTCGTCACGCGAGTATATACATTGGCAATTCACCTATAGTAATGCAATGTCCGTTTCCCATGTACGCCCAGCTTGCGGCACACCCTTCCCAAGACATGACATAGCCAAGAACTCGAAAGTTGTGAGTATATTTACTTACTGGGTACTTGCCACATAGGGGTATCCGTAGCGCTTGGAGTACGCGTGTATAGTCAGACGCCAGGAGGTGTTCATCAAGTGTTTCAAAATGCCCATGGACCACAGAATACAGCACCCAATCGGCACCCAGACTGAGAGGGTATCACGATCAGGATTGAGGCTGCTAGTACAAGGATCCACATCAAAGTCGAGGGGTTTGACGCGAGCTCTGCTACATCACGGCCTTGTGGCACTAATGCGTCTATCTTGTGTTTCGTGTCTCTCGAGCGGCGTGGGACCATGGAACGCTAAACCTGGTCAACAGCCAACATCGATCGAGCCGAAAGAGGCGTCTTCAATCGGGTTATAAACGCGAGCGTTATCACCGGAGTGGCGAACCAAGCAGACGCTTGAACAAAAACAGGGTTTAGGGTGTCTGGAGTGATCGTGCACCTTCCTCGTTGTCCAGGTGCGGACAAAACGCGGAACCAGTGAGGAATTACCTTGACCGAATCACCTTACAAGTGAAACATTGCAGTAACATTCTCCCATATTGGTGTGACATTACAGGTACGGCACCATATGCAAAGCTCCAGGGGTAATATCCGCGGATACAATGGACGCAAACTAGGACACGAAGTCAACCTGGGTTCTGGTGAGCGGAATCACATGAAGTCGTCAAAATCGCCAAGCTCGATGCCTAAAAAGAATTGCTTTTGTTTACAGTCAGAATCAGTTCTCAGCTGAGAAGGGCTAGCACGAACTGACCTTGTATAAGGACATGACCTTGACCACCCAAGCTTCCAAGTGATATATCTTTTTATTACCGATGCGCATGCGATTTTCCTATCGTGCAGAGTAAGAAAAGTGGACCACTTCTACGAAGGGGATGCCATACATAGATAGCTGCCCAGTGCATGATGTCAGCCTTGAGACTTTCATCTACTTTCTGCACCACGCGATCCGCGATCGTCTAACTGGCTGTAAGAGAAAGAACAGGACATAAAGGGGCTTTTCACCTTCAATATGATTGTGGGTGGTATACAATGGCTCAGCAACTCGTATAGTTTTGTTCGCACTTCCATAACCCGTTGTGGCGTCTGTTCCTGGATGATCATGTCGCCGACCTTGTAACAATACGTCTCCCAGTCAGGCTTGGCGATCGCCAGTGAGCTTGACAAGTCAGGCCTACGTCCAGATCCCATTAGCCATCCTCGTTTGAGCAGTGACAAGTGACAACATACGACTGCATTTTCATCGCCTCGAATACCAATATTGCCTTCCTCATATTGCCGTTCGCGTCCGAGATGATTTCATCGGCTCTATCTTCGGGTAATGAGCCCGCTCCTGCTCGCTTGGCAACATGATTGAGCACTGTAAGCATCTCCTCGTGGTTGGGTGCGGCGACGCGTATTAACAAACAACGACTCTTGATTGGTGCAATTAGTCGAGAAGTGCTGTTGGCGCAGAGTATAATGCGTAGGTTGGACATGTATTTCTCCATGGTCCGCCGCAGTGCAGCCTGTGCATCTCGTGATAGGGAGTCGGCCTCATTTATGACGACCACTATTACTGTGATATAGCCCGGTTGAGAATAGTGAAAAAGCCGAGAAATACCTTTGAACCTGTGCTTCGCACTCACGTCCACCTGTTGGGTTTGCGCAATCTCTTTGATGATTTCTTGGATCACGACTCTGTCGTAGTTCCCCACTTCGCTGGAAGGAGGGCCCGTAAATGTGCTGAAGCGAAATACCCATGTGCTTAGGTGAGGCGGACCTTGGAGTCAACTCGATGTGATAGTTACTCTGCACAACGTTGACATCTAACTTTTTCCGCGAGGGCGTAAGAAAAACTCTTTGATCAATCTTTAACTACAGAAGAAGCCCGTATCTTCAGAATACGCAGTGCATCACAAGAGGGGACCACTTACCCGTTCCACCCCACTACCAAATAGCTCATTCAACGTAGCAGCAATACGCGTTTTCTTTCCGGCACCTGATGGCCCGTAGAATAGCATGTGGGGAAAGTCCCCAGAGGCGGCCTTCCAAGGTCATCAGTCTGATACGTGTCAGAAACCTTGGGCCACATACCAAGGACTTCAAGCGCTGCGATAATCCGACGTGATAATGGAGTCCATCAAGGGTTTTTGGTCGATACTGGAAAAGATAACCTTAGATAGTCATATCCAGGAGAGTATACCAAAGTTACGGACATCGTCAACCCAAAGCATAATGACGAAAAACTTGCAGCTGCGCTTGGCGATACGGAGAGTGGAGAGTCACGGACGCGTGACGTAGCGCGTTCCGACATGTCACACCGAAACTCACCGATCGGCCGGGCAAACTGCCGCATCATCACCGATGATACGAATTAGTTAGCAGTTACAACACCCCGGAAACCTCGAACCCTTTCATCTACGCTTTGTAAGGAAGTGATTGACACAGATCATGCTGTGTGTTGCAGAAGCTGACACCTGGCCTGCACTGTACCCGTGACTCAGGGTTGATTCTCTCACTCATGCCCAAGCTCTCGCTCCCTCTGCCCTAAATCTGACGTGCCAGTGCCACGGTTGAGTGATAGCCTTCCCTGCGCTACTTCTCATCCTTGCAAGGGCTCTCATGTGAAGATGAGAACCATAAATGACACAAATAACACCCGAAAGGTTTCTAGTCAAAGGTTGTGCTTTTTGAGTAGCAAGGGCTCATACACTCATGACCCAATTGTCTTTCCACTATCGTGGGCTTGGTTCGCACATGATAGCTCGGAGGGCACTGCATTCCTTCGAGATTCCGGCGGGGTAGCCTTTGGCGAAGCTAGGTCTTTGCTTCATCAGCCCGGCGCATCTTTTTTTTTTTTTTTTTTTTTTTTTTTTTTTTTTTTTTTTTGGAGGGCGCTCTATATTAGGAAACCTCATACTAGCTAGGCTAAAGTAGGAAGTTTCCGTATCTAGGTGTTAGGCAGCGGGAGATTGTAGGTATCAACCCTACCTAACGCGCGGAAGCCGGGCCGGGGCCCAGATGTGAGGGAAAATACGAATTAATGTACACCCCTGGTGTAGGGGTAGTGTGGGACTCAGTGCACGTGATCGTCGCCGTTGGCGGCCTGGGTCCGGTGTGCACTCCTACCCACTAAAACCTCACGATTTGATATCCACCTATCCGGCAGATCAGAGGACTTCTTCAGCGCGTCCTCCCAGGTCGCCTCCACGAGCTGGGTAAAGGCTCTTTTTCGTTTGATCTTGGTGGCCGTTATCTTGTCGTCGGTTAGTCTTCGGTTCATGGCCTTGAGCCAGCGCGCTTTGATTTCCCTCGGGGAGTGTTGTAGGTTTTGGATCACTCTTTCGCATCTCAAGACCCATATGAGGTGGGCCGTTTCCGAGATCGTTATCTGCAGGAGTCTCGTTGCCCCTCTTTGTTTCATTTGCGCCCCTTCCACT
This sequence comes from Lactarius indigo, assembly GCA_025766275.1. Taxonomy (NCBI): domain Eukaryota; kingdom Fungi; phylum Basidiomycota; class Agaricomycetes; order Russulales; family Russulaceae; genus Lactarius; species Lactarius indigo. The sequence continues at coordinate 42,004 of JAFKAC010000210.1, read as the reverse complement.
TCTCCCGCTTGGTCGTTCTGGGGTGCACCTTTAGGTGAGAGGCAGCCGCTCCCTAGGATTATTCCCAGGCTTAGCGTTGGCCACGGCAGATGCTCGTGGGGCCACAGGTTCTTTGCTAGGTCCCACGCAATTCTTACCGGTTGTGCGCTGCACGCCAGGAGGATGTGTTCCATGGTTTCGGTGGTATCGCAGTTGGTGCACGTTCCTCTTTGTTCGTAACCGGGGATGTTGAACCAGACGTCTCCAATCATCGGGGTGCTGTGCATCGCCTTGAAGAGGAATTGTTGGACTCTGGTTCGGATGGTACGTTTCCTGAGGCTTTTCCAGATCGTTTCGTTGGTTTCATAGCATCCTGTGTAGATTTTGATTGCTTCTCTTGTCGTATCCATGTTCCGGTTTGTGGATGGCCGGTTTGGGGCTGTTCGACACTCGCGGATGCCCCTGTAGGCGATTGCTTGGGTTAGGGTCGCCAGCTTGGCACCCTGGAGGTTGAATGCGTCCGGTATGTAGAGGGTGAGTTCGTCCTCCTGGTCTTTGTCCGCACCCTCTTTTGCCAGCCTGTCGCTCTCTTCGTTTCCTAGGTTTCCCCGGTGGCCCTTAACCCATTTGAAGGAGGTCGGGGCCGTTCTTCGTTTCAGGAGGTAGGCCGCGCGTTTGAACATGTCTCTGTTCTTGATCCCTATCCAGCCTCTGTCCTCCCAGGCTTGGAGGTGTAAGGTGAGTCCCTCGATTACATATTTTGAGTCCGTTATTATCGTTAGTTGGCCGTAGTTAGGGATGGACTGCGATGCGGCTATGACAGCAGCTAGTTCTCCTACTTGGTTCGACTGTCGAGGTCCTGGGACTTTCAAGGCTCGGTTTAGGGGGTGGCCTTCGTCTATCCAGATGCCACTTCCGCACCTCGCGTCCTGTTTTCCGTTGTTCATACATGAGCCATCTGTGTAGACTTCGGTTTTTAGGTGGTTGAGGGCCCTGCCTCTGGTAAGTTGCCGACACGCTGGGGTCATCGTGATCCTTCCCGGGTCGGTGAAGATGCGGAAGCACTCTTCAATACCTTCCTTGCAGGTGATGGATGGGTCGAAGAGGATCTCTTCATCCTCTTCATGGGCTTGCTTGCTCTTCGCTTTGCGGTTGGGCGTGAGGGAGAGATCGTCGTGGCTCTCGATCGCGGTTGGGTTATACTTGGGGGTGATGTCATTGATCCGCGTCAGGGCTTCTGTCGCACATGCGTGGGGATTCCTGCACCCCGCCATTCGGTCTCGGACGCAGTCGATGCATATGCACGCTTGGGAGGGTGCGTGTTTTGTGGCATCGTTGTTTCTGATTTTGCGGGCTAGCTTGATCAGGTCGGCGATGGTTTTGACCGAGTGGCAGCTTAGTAGGCATTTTGCGGCCACGCTCGTGAGTGGGCGGGGGGCGGCGCCTGGGTGGTACCAGGCCGGGAGTTTCGCCCTTAGGGCTGGGGATAATCTTATGGCTGCCAGGTTCGTCTTGTACTTCTTTGCCGTTTTGATCATTCGTATTATGTCTTCTCCTAGGGTCGCCGCTCGGGGTCCTTGGGTAGGGGCATCCCAAGTTTGGATGTACATGTTCACTCTCGCTATCGCTGAGGTTCCGGGTGGGGCAGCTGCGTTTATAAGGATGTCGGTGACCGTTGCCCATATTGGTCTTGTTGGCGACAGGTTGAGGTAGGACTTCAGCCATATTATTTCTATTGCGTCGTTCCGCGCGTTTATGTCTAGGAGGTTTAGGCCCCCTTCGTCTAAAGGTTTGTAGAGGGATTCTAGGGCTATCCTCGGGGACACACCGCCGTCCCATATGAAGTCTCTTATCATTTTAGTTAGGGCTTCTGCTATGTGGGCAGGCATTCCCTGTGCCATTGTTAGGAATTGAGTGTGGCCGCCTATCACCGCCTGTATGATTAGCCTTTTTCCGTAGATCGTTGGGTGCGTTCTTCCCCACAACTCTAGTTTTTTCCTAATTTTGTCCAGGGTTATTTCCCAGGGGGTGAGGTCGCTTGCGTGGTTCCCCACCCATGCACCTAGGGATCGGACTGCTTCGCCATCTTTTGCGATGTGGATGCGTTCGTCGAGTACCGTTTCGTCCAGTGGGTGGACTTTCCTCCTCGCCAAGATTTCGAGTCTGTGGGCCGCTGTGCCAATTGGTATTATCTCTGTTTTCTCTATGTTAAACTTCGCGCCTGAGGCTTCGCACCACTCTTTCAGGATTAGTTCGACTTGGTCGAAACGGTCGTTTTTGTTCAGGTAGAGGATGGTGTCGTCCGCAAACAGATTCACTAATAGTTTTTCCTCCGTGCCGGGGATATCTAGGCCTCTGAGCTCGGCGCAGTTCCTCAGCTTGCACGCCAGGGGTTCTATTGCCAGGTCGAATAGTAGGCATGAGAGTGGGTCGCCTTGTCGTACTCCCCTTTTGACTTGGAAGGGGTCGCTTAGGACGCCGTTTATGGCTACTTGGGTGTGTGCGTTTTTGTATAAGGATTTAACTGTGGCTATGAATTCTTCGGGGATGTTCGCGTTCTCCATCGTTTTCCATAGGTAGTCATGCCTTATTTTGTCGTAGGCTTTCTCTTGGTCTAGAGCTATGATCGTGCCGTCTTCTTCCATTACCTCCGCATAGTTGATTATCGCCTTTGTGAGTCTTATATGATTGAAGATGGACCGTTTGGGGATGAACCCGGCTTGGTCCGGGTGGATCAGTTTGTGTATTGGCTGTACTAATTGGAGGGCCATAACTTTCGTAAGCAGCTTGTAGTCCGTGTTGAGTAGGGTTATCGGCCTATAGTTGCCGATGTCGGACCGGTCTTTTTTCTTGTATATCGGGCACATCCAGCCGTGGGCGAAGTCTGTTCTGCTGTCTACGCCGTATATCTGGATGTCCGTGAAGACTTCCGTGAGGACGCCAATTATATCGAATCCTTCTACCCCCTCTTTCTCTGCGATATCAAAGAGGGCGTTTAGCTCTTTCCACAGCTCGTAAGGGCAGCCGTCTAGGCCAGACGCGGTGCCATTTTTCGCCAGTCTTAGCGCCTGCCACACCTGTACGTAGGAGGGAGACCAGTCTGTTCGGAGTATTTCCGCTTCTGACAGGTGCTGCGCTTCAGGGACCTCTCCGAGGGATTCCGCGACTTTCTTGGCGTATTCCGGGTTATTGTCTTCTAGGGAGATGTCTTTATTTTGGAGGTTGTCGTGGAAGTCCCTGGCCAACTTTGCCATTCTCCTTGAATCGCGTTCGTATCTGATGGGGGTGGAGTCGGGGATTTGTAGCATGTGGATCAGGTCCCTTGGTTTCCGATCTTTGTTCATTGCTGACCATATACCTCCCAGGACTTCTCCGTGGTTCGCGATTATTGCTCTCGTGTGGTTTTGCTTATCGGTTGTTTGGGTCCTTTCGAGGTGTGCGAGTTCATTAGCTAGGTAAGCTTCGTTTGTCCTCATCGTATCATCCGTGTCGAGCTCCGGGTTGTTGGCCAGGCTTTTCCTGTCTTTTTCGATGGCTCTCATTTTCTTGGTAATCTTCCTACGTGATTCCTTGCAGTGTTTCTTCGCTGATATTTTGGTGTCCTTTTTGAAGTTGTCCCAGAGCGTCTGTGGGTTTTCTGTTTCGCGCGGGATATCCTCCCTCCTCAGCCTGCGTAGATCGGATTGGAGAGTTTTCCCCCGTTTGACAATGGGGGCCATCATGTCCTCGTTTTTTAGTTCGGTGGTCTGGACGGTCCATCGTCCCGAGCCTATGTAGGGGGCATTTGTCGGTGCGTACCTTACCGAGACCATCCAGTGGTCTGTCGGGACTGGTGTCTGTTGGTGGCACCACTCGAAGGTTGTTTTTGCCGCTTCACTCGAGGTGTATATTCTGTCTATCCTCGATTTTATTTGTTGGCCGTTGGCCATCGCCCGATACGTGAATGTTCGGTCGTGTGGGAAGGTATGGCGCCACGAATCTTGAAGGTCGAGGCACTGTCTGATGTTCCGTAGGCTTGCGATTGCCGCGGTGTTGTCGTGGTGCGCTGGGGCTCTGTCGATCTGATCTTCTGTTAGGTTAAAGTCGCCTAGCATGAAGTCTGGGCGTCTCAGCCCTTTTGAGCGCCTCTTTGAGTCGACTTGCTCCCAGAAGTCTGGGTGTTCACTCTTATCGTTCGGTGCGTACACGTTGATTAGCACTATTTCGTCGTTGTCGTGCCATTTGAACTTAATGGCCAGTGCTCTCCCCTCAATGAGGTCGCATGAGATCAGGTCTTTCGGAGCGATTAGGGACCTATTTATTACAAAGGCAACTCCGGCAGACATCCGGGGGTTATTCGGGAGTTTGGAGTTTATTACGGTCAGCCTTTTCCCGAAGCATTCGTGGACTGAGTGCAGAAGGTCGTTGTCTAGGTGGGTTTCCTGTAGTGCGAGGATCGCGATCTTGTTTTTGTTGATTGCTTGGTATATTGCGGACCATTTCTCGATTCCTGACATGTTTCTCGCTGGTGCTGCAAATCCGTTCATGTTCAGCGATGCCACTTTAACGTTCGCTTTTATGTTTTGGTTCTTTGGTCTATGGTTAACGTTCTCAACAGCCCCTTGTGTGGGGGGATACCGGTGGGTACCAAGGGGTGCACCGTAGGCGCGTGACTCGCGGACATTCCTCTGGCTAGGAGGGCGGACATCAGCCTGAGGTGGGGGGGAAACTCGTAACATTGTTGAGTAGGGGCGTTTTTTCATGGTATATATACATTTTGACGGGCGTTTGTTACGTTCTAGGTACTGTTCTGGATAGGTTCCAGTTTTGTGTCTAAGGTGCTACAGACGGTTCTTACGAGTATCTTAAGTACGGAATGGGAATCTCGGGTTTTGGGGGCGTTGGTTCGCACCAAAGAAGCCCCCATTCCTGCGCTTTGGGGGGTCACCTTCCGTCTCTCTAGTCGGGCCGTTCCACCCTGTTACGCTTGGGAAGGGGCATAGCCCCCTTGGGTGATCGGAGCCATGGCAGCACGTACAGACGTAGGGGATTTTTTGCGGGGTGCCTCGTCCTTGCATTGAGGAGGAGTAGGGTTGATCTATGAGGAAGTCTTTTAACCTTCTCCATATTTCGTCATGGGAGATTTGGCTGCTGTCGGCATATATGTTAAAGCGGGGGTTGAGAGTATTACCTGCTTCTTTTATGTCTAGCCTAGCCAGGTTCATCGAGGTCAGTAGGTGGTCGATCTCGAGGGTGACTCTGTCCCTCTCGCTTGCCGGGACCGCGTTTGTTAGTTGGGTGGCGAAGGCCTTAGTGGCTTCGCTCTCCCAGACCTGTTTGACGATGGGGAATACATCTTTCATCGAGGTGGTTATGAAGCCTCTAAGCGCGAACAGGAAGGTTGGGCAGGTGGGAGCGAAGTGCGTAACTCTAAAGGTGATAGCACGGGAGGACCATACCCTTCGGCGGAGGAGAGTCTCCGCCTGTTCCGCGGTGATGTTGTATACAAGGAAGGAAGTGGGGAGGTTTGAGGGTATCTTTAGCTTCGGAGCCGCCACGCTGGCTTCTTGTGCGTTCGTTATTTCAGCGACTGCAGTCAGTATTTTGGCTCTGATGTATTCATGGGATTTTGAGTCCCTGGCTTCGGTGTCGAAGGGGACTGCGATCAGCTTTTCACCTGGGTGGCCTTCCCACTCTTTCACGAGCTTGAGGTCGATATTGTCAAAGGGCGCAGTGGGGTGGCTGTCCTGGATCAGGGGCATGGGGCCGGGAGTGTATTTGTCCAGAGCGCTTCTCGCTTGGGTTCTGCCAGCCCGGCCTAGATTGTCGTTTTCCACCTCTTCGAGACGTGCTGAGATGGTTGATAATTTTAGGATGGGTGTTGTCTCAGCTGGCTGCGTGTGTATTCCCAGCACGTTCTGGGTGGGGGTTGAGGGTGAGTCAAAGCGTGGGAGGGGGAGGGCCGGTAGCATGTCGATGTCTTGGAGGGTGTCGAGTGATGGCCTGGGAGTGTTGGCAGCTGTCCTTGGGTGCGGTGTTGGGGAGGCCGGAGGAGACGGGGATTTCCCAGTTAGGTGTGGAGGGATTACGATTTGGGGGGGAGTTGCACCCGGGTCGGACTGGGGGTACGGCGCGGCGAGCCCTGGCTGCGTCATAGGTGGGGTGTTTAGTGGCATTGGGGCCGCAGGGGTGACGGGGGTGGTCGGTGGAGGGGATGGGGGGGCGGTTGTGTTTCCCGTGCTTGGAGCTGCCCTGTGCTCGTCGACCTGGGGGAGGTTTTCTCTTGGGAGGTCAGGTTCGCTCGGGGTGCATAGGGATGGTGGCTTACTGTTACGTTTCTTCTTTCCCTTATTACGAGCTTCTGCTGCGCCTGCAGCTGGCCCACTGGATAGGGCTACACGGGCTGTCGTTGTTGACTTTTCCCTAGCTATGGGCTCAGAGGCGGGCTCCATCGCGGCGATGTCTGGGGCAAGGGGGGAGTAGTCAGTGGGGTTCATCAACGAGCTTAGGAACCTGGTGGGTGGGGGGGATGAGCGCGGTGTTGATTCCTTTTAACTCGGAAAAGGCAGGGGGGGCCCTTGTCCTGGAGGGGGCATTCTCAGCGTTAGTTACATGGCCTACATTGGTGGCGTGTAGCTAGTTTGGAACGTATGTCAGCTTTTTCCGATAGTGACGGGAGGTTGCTCTATACCTGGGCCTGTATCGGGAGGGGTCTCGTGTGGCATCATTCGGAGGTGGACTTACCTCTGCGGGGGGGGTGGTCTTTTGGTTGGGCAGCTGCAGCGAGGGATTAATGGTTTAAGTGTGTGTGGCGGGGAGGGTGCTCACTGTTCTGCTACCAGAGTCCACTGTTTGGTATTCGTTTTCCTTTGTGCTCCTTTTTCTTTCTTTTTTTTTCTCTTTTTTTTTTTTTTTTTTTTTTTTTTTTCTCGCGGGGCCCTTCTTTGCGTAGGCGCTACAGGGCCATACTGGTACCGGGGTCCGCTTTTGACGGTCGGTATGCCGGATTCGGTGACAGGCCTGCGGTTTTATTAGTCTTGGTCGGGTTAGGTCGGGGAGAAAGAGGGAGGTTAGGGCTTAGCTTTGGATGCCGGGGCGGGGACTGTTCGCTGGAGGCGGTAGGGGATGTGGTCCTCGTGATGTTGGCTGCAGGGGAGGGGGGCAGCTCTGGTGGCCTCGTCTTGGGCATTGGATGTGGGGGGGGGTGGCGGGTGGAGTGAGGGACGCCATCATCGGCTCGCCTTGTTCTGTTTGTTGTTTAGTTCTTATTTACTGTGATTTGTTTCAGCTTATTGGTTTGGGTCTCGCCTGATGTGTGGCCGCAGTCGTTTTTATTCGGTTCAAGGGTCAGTGGGCCACCTGTAAGTGAGGGTGGAGGCGGTTCTACTGCCGTAGCAGCGATTTTCCGGCCTTCCGACCCATCCTTGCCCCACGGTTAGCCGTGGGAAACCACACCACGGTGATGGTTGCGGAACAAGGAGCCCCCCCCATCAGCCCGGCGCATCTTAGTCCCGGCTAATGACTTCTGTTACGTTAGCGACGTGGAGCATAACAATCATATCGCCCCCGCTATCTTCGAGCAGGTGCGATCATTAAGCCGAGGCACGAATGGAAACCACCATGATACCATGCTAGTAACTTAATCTACTGAATTCGTTTTCAGAGGCACCAAAGGCACCGCCCGCCGAGCTCCACAGACATGTACAGCTCTTAAACAATAGGTACATGTGTTACGACTCTCAAGGAATTATGAGGCTGAACGGAGCCCGTTCCCAGGTCTCTATCACGCTACATTGCACGATTCGGCCCTTCACGACGCTGCCGACGAGCAACAGGCGACGCCACCAACATCATTTGTCATCTCAACACGCCGGGAGCGGCGACAGGTGGTGCTCCTGCTGACTTCAAGGGTCTAGAAACTAGTAATCTGCCACATGTTATCAGGATCTCCACACGATGCTACTGGGATTGCCTTGTGACTCTTTAGGCCGGCGCAGAACTGATACGAGGCGACCCGCTATTTGAGGCCCTGCTCCTAGCACCCAGTTACTGGATCAGACGCACGGAGCCGAACGAGAGGACAATCAGGGGGTCGTGTGTGTGTGGAGGCACACCAAATCGACTCAATCGACTGACAGCGTCATGAATAATATCGGATGCGGTGAGATAAAATAAGGTTTCTCACTAAAATGTTCGCAGCTGTGAAGTATGTCATAGAGACACCTGGTCTGTGTTCTAGATGTGAGGGAGTCGCCCTGAAGAAAAAACATGACCCACCACACTACTGGGGATTCACAGTCGTGGGTTTTAATGGGTAGGAGACCACGCAGCGCCTATTAATGGTCGCGCACTCCGAGTCCTACACTATCCAACAGGATGTACATAAATCCGTATTTCGCCCCATATCCGGTCCCCTGGCTGCTGGATCTACAATCTCCTGCTATTCATCACTATTCCCTGGTTGACATGTATATATGCAGTCGCGGGGGTGCTGGAAACACCGCCTTACATACTCGACAAGGAATAATGTCCAATGTGCTTCACACTTCACGTAGGTACAGTAAATGGCACGGAGATTTCTATTTAGCCCCTTATAATCGCGGGGTACAAATCTGGAGCAGTGACTGCGTTCGGCATGGAATTCCCCGCCACTGGCAGAACTCAAAGGAGGGTCTGGGTAAAAATGTCCTAAGGAAAGTATCCTAAGGGAAGGCTACCGGACTACAACCATGAGTCCGTCAATAAACTCAAGAGTGATATGATGAGAAGTACCTATTCTCCAACATTGGTATTCGAGTACAACATGGCTGATAAATACTTCACAAAGGAAAATGCACGGGATTATGAGCAGAGGGATTCTAGTCTCCAGAGGCAGTGCTATCGTCTGTTTGAGGGCGTGTGATAATAACCCTAAACGAGCCTTGGTCCTGCGTCGGATTGGGGCTTGACTGGGAAAAGTGAGGACTATTGAGGCCAGTAGTGTTTCGATCAATAGGATCGAGCTTAGTCCTGAGCACTCGTGGAAAGCAATTAATTTGAATGAAAGCAGCTAGTGATGTTAATAGCGTACTCATAGGGTTTCTACCGAGCAACGTCAGTCTCTTTCGCCAATGGAATAACAAAAAGGCTCCCACGCGTACCCCGATATCACCACCAAGGGTTGGGCTTCCGTAGAATAGCATCCCCTTTCCCATGTGCACTGCAGACTGTAGCCTCTCGAGACCATCTTTCAGCGTGTCCATAAGAGGCCCGTCGAGTGCTGAGTAAGCAGGGTCACTCATGACGGTAATGGTCGGACTGTCTTCAGGGTGCTCATGGGCAGTGCTCTCTATATTTGGGCTCTGGTCTGGTTCTGGCTGTTCATCAAGCAGGGGCCGTCTCGCAGAAGGCGACGACGCAGGATCGATGTCTGATTCTTCGCTTTTATCCGCACCGAAAGCGTTAGCCAAGCGGGAGAAAAAATGTTGCGTGGGAATCGCTATTCGTGGCATCACATATCTACGCGCACATACATAAACCTGGAAAAACTGGGGAACAGAAGACGCTCGCACCGGAAAAGTGGGAAGAACAGACCCCAGACGGCAATCGATACGTCACGAATTGAGAGCTCGGCACTTTTTTTGTGGAGGTGGGAGACGGGTTGATCGGGTTGAGCCTTTGAGATGGGGATGGGGAAGAGTGGTGCCAACAGACCCCAGACGGTGATTGATAATGTGTCACGAATCGAGGGCTTGGCACTTTGTTTGTAGACTCGAGAGATGGCTCGATCAGCCTTTGGGATGGGGATGAGAGTTTGAGAAGCAGAGATCCTAAAGTCTAAAACACTCACGACGAACTGCTCAACCAGGTTGCCTATGGTCAACCACCAGCCGACCAGAATGAGCAAAGAGCGTCCAAGGAGTTCGCGAAGTTCGTCGTATTCGTTCTTGAATTTCCATTGAAGGCCAGCCGACTATTCGGTCATAAAACATGTTGGACGTCATGTCTCACATCCACCAAGTAAGTGCACACTTACGTCCCAGGGAAATACGACAGCCTCGGCATTAGGAGATGCGGCTGCGGTTGGGGGAGGTTCAGATGTGATAGAATTGTGGAGGTCGTTGTGAGCTCGCTTTAGAGTCCAGTTATAGTTTTGAGAAACTCTCCTGAGAGGACCAGCCATGGGAGGTGTAAGAATGGTGCGAGCATCACTTTCAACAGGGTCAATTTAAATAATCGGTTTATAGCCTTTGACATCTCCAAAAAAACAAACCCGTTCACGGTTGTCGCGTAATGTACGAAAAAGCCTCAGAAAGGTATAGTGAATGTTGCCATCTTCGATAGGTGTCCTGTCAGTGGTGGGAACATTCATATCTGACAGTTGACACCGCGGCCGTAACAGGAATCGCTTGCCATACCATCAGGCGGTGTCGAGTCCGTGACACCTAATTACCATTATTAATCGGGCCATGCTAATCCCGGAACCGAAACCCATTGGGTTCACCGGTTCACCGACTCGGATGGCCGAATGGGCGCCTTTCATTTCAGAGATGCATTCGGATCTTTGGTAAACATCTCTACAGCACAGCACAGTAATAAACGCCCTGAGACCGACTTGACTACCTCTTAAGCGGAAAATTGACTGGTGCAGTGCCTCTCCTCTTCCTCTTTGTCTAGTCGTACTATCATGATACCCTCGACACCTTCTCTCGCGATATCTGTCCCGCACCAACCCTCGCACCAGCGTGCCTGGTCTGCCTCTACCAGTACTGTGACGAACGCGGTTGCTCGGGATCAATTCGAGCTCTTGTATCCTAATATTCGCGACTTCTTACTTTCTCAATTCACTGCGCATTCTATGCCACAGGACGCAGTGGACTATTTCACGAAAGTGCGTAACCGCTTCGTACCCATCTCTAGCTGAGCGCATGACTTACATTTGAGTGCTTAGTGTCTCGACCATAACACCTTCAGCGGCGGCGGCAAATACAAGACCGGCCTCCTTGTAGTCGAGGCGGCAGAGGCCTTTAAAGGACGACAGCTGAATGACTCTGAATACGAAAAAGCTGCAATCCTCGGATGGGCAATCGTATTCGTCAGTCCAATGCTTTGCACTTCTATCCGTTTTTCATGACAACCCGCGCACAGCTGCACTCGTACTTCTTGGTTTCGGATAATATTGTGGACCAAGTTGAGATAAGCCATAGGAAATTATCCTGGCATTGCGTCGAGGGTGTGGGGCTTAAGGCCATCAACGATGCGCTCCTGGTGGAAGGGGCCGTTTTCCAGCTTGTGCGCGAGCACTTTCGAAATGAACCGTACTACATCGACCTGCTCGAGCTTATACACGAAACTCGTCATCCGGCTTTCTTCCGCAATCCCGTTCCGGTGAGTACTATGAGGTTGATGGATGTGCGACGCACTCACGCTGAGCTTCCCGTGCGTTTTCTTGAACAGCACAATTACCAATTCCCGGTTGATGTGTGAGTTCCCTCTCATTCGCAGTCAAACTTATTGGTGCGCGCTCACACATGCTACGTAGTCAGAGGGCCGCTAAAATCTACAAAGCCGCGATCTATTCGTATTACCTCCCCATGGCGCTCTCCATGATAATGTGCGGCTTTCCCGTTGAGAAAGGGCCGCTTTCCGACACGAGCTATTATGAATACGCGCTCGACATTCTCCTCCCACTTGGCGAGTACGCCCAAATTCAAACGGAGTACTTTGACAGCTGCGCAGGCGACATTCCCAAGAACCGCTCGTGGTGCTTTGACGCCGTCCGCACTTCGGGTACTCCCGCACAGCTCGCGACCTTGGAGACACACTTTGGGACACCAGAGAGGACTTCTCGGTTACACGTGCAAACTGTTTTCGCCGAGGCTGGAATTGACGCACGCTACGCCCAATATTCCGCGGACGCATACTCGCGGATCAGCGCATTGATCAACGCCCTTCCTGAATGGCACAACCCGAGCGGCGACGCGATACTGCGCCGCGCCGCTTTTCGCGCTCTGCTTGAAGATATCCACGACAGAAACGAGTGAAATCACTGGCCTCATGCACATGAACCTTTATATGGAAGTTACCGGATCGGATACTCTCGCTTTTTGTTTCATCAGGTGACGTGAGTCGGGGCCTTTTGATCGACGTGTGTCGGTGGAGAGCGTTCACAGGGAAGTTGCTCATTTAATAGATGCTGTACTATATTTGGCGCTTGCACGCAATTTTCTAAACTGTAGTGTTTACATCGATAATCCTATGGCGCAAGGCGCCGTTCAAAATAGGGGTGGTCGTAATCCCGATATTCGCACGCCTACTGACAGTGCCGAGGCCGATAGTACCGAATAGGTAGATGAATTATGTTCACCCCCATCGGATTACAGTGAACGATCAATGACGCCAAGAGACACTGTCTTTCATCTTCTCTACAGTATGTCCAGTCGGCTTGATTGACTCTTGGAGCCCCACCATACTTCGGGGCCCGAGCTTGATCGGGATACACGCGGAATCTTGGGCGGAATCTACAAGGGTACGCGTTCGCCGGCAGTTCAATCCAAAATTGGTGGGCCGCAAGAACCAGCGCCGCCCTCCTGGGTTGTCCTCACCGCTTTCGGAAGACGGATATATGAACCTATCAGTGATCTGTTATCGGCACCCACATCTACAAGACATGCCTCACACGACTCCGAGTAGGCCGACAGACTCAGATGAGACAGTCAACTTGAATGACGACAAGGCCGACGAGTGTATTCACCTGGACGTATGTAGGCATACCATGAGCGAACATCTACGACTAGATCTGCCATCCCCTCGGAAGAGAACTGGACGCCGCTGCTACCGACCCTGGCGTTGGATCGAGACAGCTCGTGTTGCTGTACTCGCTGGAGCATATCTCCTTCCAGTACCAGGTCGGTAAAAAACCCACACGGTCTTCACCGGCTTCCACTTCCCTTCGTCCGATATCGTGGAGCAAAGTTAGCTCGACACCAACGCGAGGCGTGAACTTGACGCGCCATACGCTTTCCGGAGCTACAGTATCCGACGCCACATTTTTCCTTACCCACGTCAAAAACCTTTCACCCCAGTCGAGGCAGATTTGGGCGTCCCAAGCATTCCGCTTTCCGCGCACCATTCGCGGTATCTCCAACGTCTTGAATGGTTGCACGGTTGTGAGTTGGCCGCTTGGTGTACGGAAGCCGACGAATGATTTCCTACCATGCCCGATGTTGAGTGAACATTTCAGTAAGACAGTCCTGACGCACCGGTACCCCTAAAAGAAACGATTGAAAATAGAACTTGAGAAGTTTTCTGATGGGAAAAATCAGTAAACAAGCAACCCTTGGGATGACATGATTGATAGGTCACTTTTCAAACCGTTCTTCATCCCGGTATCCCCGAATGTTCATAGAGGTTTTGAGCTCGACCATCAGGTCTTTATCACCGCTGTCTTATTACCTCCATAAGTACATGCTCCGGACAGGAGAAGAGCAACCCTTACTCTTCACGCAATCTACCTCACCTCCTATAACAATACGCGTGTCCCCCAGTTTGGTTTTCACGACACGGCACCATTGCACGTTTGTATCTACGTCACCGCCCCAGCCGGATGGAGCATCAGGCCGCGACGCAGTGCACCACGATTCGAATGCATAGCCATAGTACGTTTGCACGCGCTGGTGGGGTGCCATGTCGTCTCTGCACACCATAAAAGTGCTGCTTTGACATCCGGAATAAAAACCGCTCACTTCTCCTTGAGCCGGGAGTCACTGATGAATTCTTCCAAATATAGCGTCCCATTATTGTGCATGACGTTAAGCTCCCATCCATCTCTGTCTTCGTACGGCGCCGTTAGAATCCTCCCTCGCGGACAGAGCCGGACTCAGTAAAGCGCAATGCGCGAGGAGTAACTCGCACACACTTCGTCATGATCCCCCGCCAACTGATGACGCCAATGACAGGGTCGCTAGCCCCACGCCTCTTGGTCTCAGAAACCGCTCGGAGGAGCCCGTCGAGGCGACCTTTCTCCTCGGGGCGGCGAACCCAACGATCATAGCCGTACCCAAGGTCGGCACCAGGAGGAGGGTCAATATAATATCGCATGGCGGCATCAGAAAACTCAAGCTCGCGGCCTTCATTGTAGGAGAACGATATCAAAGGTAGTGGCCGCTGAAAGGGTACCGCTCGAGGAGAAGGCTGATTTAAGGAAGGATAGACAAGACTGACGGATGGAGGAAGATGTGAAGTATCCGATCGAAGCTGTTTAAGTGCTGCTCGCTCGTCCCCGTTGCTTGTGTCCGACGCAGCGCGTTTTCTTGATGCCATAAATCACTTGATGAGTGGTCAGAAGGGCGCAGGCCGGATTGCTTTCATTATGTAATGTGCAGACTGTAGTGGTCATGTCGAACTTGAAGTCAATGTATTGAAACTCAAGCTCGTACTCCATACACTACAGAAACCCATTTGCGTTTTCCACGCCTGACCAATGCTACACGACCACCGAGATGTTAACGTGCGTTTTTTTGCTCATTTCGTCGCTCATGCCTTACCTTTTCCAGGGAGGCGACTTTGAAAGAGGAAAAATCTTGGGAAGCATTGGCAGAGACTCGGAGGTAAGAAACACAGTAGCTGCCACACGGCCTACAAGTGAGTGGCCGTGCTTGCATATATCGCGTGCTCATATTCTCCCGTAGAATGAAGGAGAGGTTCCCAGACGAGGAACCTCGAACACGTTCACACAACGGCTTGGCGTTGCAACAAGTCGGGCCTTGGAACGCAAACTCGGAACCCCACCATCTTCAACAGATGTGAGCAAGGTTGTCGACGTGCTCACGAGCCGTTCGTCACGCTTCTTGCGATATGCAGAACGCACGCAGGCGCAGCTCGCTCGCCTCCACTCAGAGCTGCAAAAATCTCAAGAGCAGCAGAGCCATACCGACACCACCCAGGAAACCACCGTATCATCCATTGGGTCTGGCAAACGATCTTTAGAAGAACCCGATCACGAGTCGTCCAACGACCCACCTAGAGAGGTCAAACGGATGCGCCTCGAAAGTGGTAACCCTAACCCCTACAAGAGCCCTCCACCAAAAAACACAACCCAGACACCTGCCCAAGAAACGCCCGGAATGGCGCCGCCACCCCATACAACAACATCTACTTCGGGAGTGCAGCAACCCCCATTGGCTATATTGGGTACCCGACCCCAGGACGTCGTCGGTCCGAGAATGGATCTAAGCCCCAACAGTCCGGCGTTGGCTCCGGTTGCAGTTGCAGAGGGTCGTGCTCGACAACAAGCACCACCATCTGCACCTGCACCCCCATTCATCGCCAGCGTTCCGGGAATATGGGCCATTCAGGTCGGTAAGCCTTCAACTTGCCAAACCGACCTCTCCTTTGAGGTTGATCAAGACACTGCGGGGTGTATCCGCCGTTGGGCCACTCGCAGACAAGGTTTCGAGTGCGCACCCCCACATTCACCCTTTGTTCTGCACGTGACAGCTCCTTTCCTCCCAGCCCTGACGTCAGACACGTCGTGGTTCACCTTGTTGCTTTGGATGCCACTGCAGTTTCTGCTGCACAGCAAGCCCTGTCTCAGAGTTCGGGGAGTATGACGCCTCAAGCATTTGCGCTAGCTTTGCACGATTTACGACCGCAATGGCCCGACGATGGCGCCCTCGTGCTGCAACTGAATGTCGACCAACCCGGGGAGCAGTCTTGGTTCGCATCCGATATGGTCCGCTTCTCTTTGTCTCGCCTGCGGGTCGTAAGCTGACCACGTTGCAGTCGGCCGGAAAGTCACTAGATGTATCAAGTGCTATTCTTGCAGGTACAAATTCTCTTCGCATCCTCCAGTTGGGAAGCATGGCAGAGCTGGTGTTTGCGCTATATGCTACGCCACCCACTGCTGAGATGGTGACTGCCACAATGGAGTTGGAAAGGCAGCGAAAGAAATATTCATTTCGTCGGCCACATACGGAACGATTGTTAGGGTAGAACTAGCTGTCGACTGTCGACGCTTACAGTGAGACAGCTCCGTCTCGGATAGACTACTCGTACAGATTACTTCCTATAATACAGCCCTTCAAGCCCCCCATAGCGTCCGGGTCCAGTTGACTGGCTTTCCTCACTCAAGAGTTCAAACACTCTGTTTTCAGGGAGTCCTGAGAACCCCGATGCAGATATTCCCTCTTTTGAGTGGCGTTATCCAAGATCACAACGCTCTTATACTCTCAGCTAGAAGTTCACACACTGAATAGAGAACGGTACTCTGGGGAACAAGGGAGCCGTAAGCGTAACTTGTGCAGAGCGAGATCACCGAACGGCCGGTTAACGATGATGCCGGACCGGTGCTCATGAGGGCAAGCTGGCAAGCCACTGAGGCATTGTGAACTTGGGACGGCGAAGATGTCTTGCCCAGACTATGGTAACCAAGGGTGGCAGAATATTCTCGTCTCTTTAGATGGCCCTGTTGCTGTCGTGAAACTCAATCGCACCAAGCAGTGAGTTGTCCAGCTCCCCACTCAGTTCCTATGGCTTAATTACTTAGGCGCAACACGTTTACTATTGGGCTCCAGCAAGACCTTGTGGCTGCATACAATCTTTTTAACTTCGACGATCGTGTCCGCGCCGTCGTCCTCACTGCGGACCACACCGCTCCTGCTTTCTGTTCCGGAGTCCGGTTTTTCTGTTCTTCCTCCAACATGATTCCGACTCTCCTCTCCTTTACAGGCCGACATTTCTTCCGGTTGGGATGGGTTGTGGTCTAAAGACGATCATGAGCAGGGTCAACATAGTGAGTGCATCTCTGCCTTCTGCCTCTCTCAACTCCATGTGCCTGTCGCCTAGCCCATAGGGATATCGGAGGCAAAGTGACGCTCGCCATTTTCCGTTGCCGGAAAATTACCATCGTCGCCGTGAACGGACACGCCGCTGGCGTTGGCATTAGCGGATTGCAGCTTCCATGTGACTTCCGTTTCATCTGGGCCGGAGCAAAGTTTGCCCTGCCGTTCGTTCGTCGCGGGATTGCAGCAGAAGGTGTGTTCACTTGCATCATAATATGTAAGGCGAGTGACAATAACACGGTTGTAGCGGCCTCGAGCTATTTACTGCCGCGCCTCCTCGGCTATTCTCGTGCCGTGGGGATACTCCTCTCTGGCGGTACGTACTCCCCAGACTCGCCGCTCCTGCAAGGGCTGTATCACGCGACATTCTCGAATCGCGAGGACGTCTTTCCTGCCGCGCTTGCGTTCGCCCACGAGCTTGCAGCGAACACGTCACAGACGGGCGTCGCGTGGACCAAGGCGTTGTTGTGGCGTGGCGCAGACAGCATCGAGGGACAGCACATCATCGACTCGCGCGGGATGATTGACCTGGGGTCGCGTGGGGACGCCAGGGAGGGCGCGCTAGCGTTCAAGGAACGCCGCCCGGTCAAATTCCGGGACGTGCTGTCGAAGGACTTGTCTGACTTTGTCCCCTGGGTGCGTCTCTTTTATCATCGGCAAATCATCTCTGATGCTGAAGAATACTTGTAATATTAGTGGACAGAGTTGGACGTGCAAAGACGTAGAACGAAGTTATGAGGCGGTCACAGTAGATTTCATTTATGTACATTCAAAGAATACTTAATACAGTGTATCCAAGCTCTGGTTTCGGTGTTTGGTGTGGTGTTGGTCGTTTGATTTGTCTCCGGCTCGCTATTTCCCGTTCTGTCTCTCCTTGGTTTGGGCACATAAGACTAGTGAGCCAACCAGCTTCCTGTACTCCTCCGATGCAGGGACCGATGGCGTCTAGGTAGTAATGGCATCGCGGTACCTTTTACGCGCCCCGTTTCCTGTTTCCAACGTTTTACGAGCCGCCAGGTGTTCTTCGTCTCTCGCGGGGGTGGCAAACCCCATCCCTGCCACCTTCATTCGGGGCGGGACTTCCAAAGGGATATTTCTCAATCGCGCCCACCTTCCTACAGATCAATCAGAATGGGACGCCATCTTTCTCGGCATCATGGGCTCCCCGGATGCGCAATACGGCCGCCAGCTCAATGGGATGGGAGGTGGTGTGTCTAGTTTGTCCAAGATATGCGTCGTGGGCCCGCCGTCCGAGGCACAGAAGGCAGCCGGCATAGATGTCGAGTACACGTTCGCTCAGGTCGGCATTCGGGACTGCATCGTCGACTACTCGGGAAATTGTGGGAACTTGTCGAGCGTGATCGGGGTATTCGCCGTGGACGAAGGCATGTGCACACCCAGGATCTCGCATGCCACGACCAGCAGGCCCAAATTGACGGGATCGGTACGCACATTCAACACGAACACGAACAAACGAATCGACAACACGTTCCTCGTCGCCCAAGCCGATGCGGGGAACCGCTATGTCCCCGTGCTCGATGGAGAGCAGGCATCCATCGCGGGCGTCCCGGGCAGGGCAGCTCCCATCCTCCTCGACTTTGTATCCCCCAGCGGCGCACGAACGGGCCAGCTACTTCCATCCGGCCGCCCACTCGACACCGTGCACATCTCCCTTTCCGGTGATTCCTCTGAGCGCGAGGTCGCTCTTCCCGTTTCCCTGGTCGACGCAACGAATCCTACGGTGTTCACCAGCGACCGAGGTCTGCGTGCCGCGCTCAAAATTCCCGACGCCGCGGCGATCGACTATGCAGCACCCAGCGTCGTCGACGCACTCGAGCATGTCCGGCAGGCCGGCGCGCGGCTTATGGGCCTTGACCCTTTGACACAGGCGCAGCCTAAAATCGCCGTGCTCAGCCCTGCGCAGGCGGATGACGCCGAGGCCGACATCGTGATCAACGCGTTCTCGATGGGGGTACTGCATCGCGCTGTGCCTATGACCGTGGGGCTCTGCCTTGGCGTCGCCGCGCGCGTGCCGCACACACTCGCGTGGGACGCTCTTGGGGATCGGCGCACTGGCAGCAACGCGGGCGATCTTGTACGTATCAGACATCCAGGCGGTGTGGTGGAAGTTGGCGCTGAATTGGGTACTGGTGGAGAGGTGACGAGCGCACGTGTCATGCGTACGGGGCGTAGGTTGATGAAGGGCGTTGTCTGGTGGTAATTCCCTTCTTATTACATGGGACAGGACTGTACGAGTAGACGAAACTACGTGACAAGTCAGAGCCTCGTCAACCTGCCCCGAAGCTAACAACGTCAGTCTCTGTTGGGTTGTCCAGCGTGTTCACCGTTGTTGTCGCGAATTCGCGTGGATTTCTGAAGGATCAAGCTGGGAGTCTAGCCCAGTTTTTCATGTGTCGAAAAGGAGGCGGACTGAGTGTAGAACGGGGGTGAGAGGAGGCGAGGGCGATCCGTAATAGGACATCTTCCAGACGCGGACTCAAAACACGGGCCGACGGAACGGAAGCAAGACCAATTGTGCTCGACGCGTCCAGTTAGGAACCATGTCATCAGACCGTGTCTTGGACTATCTTACAGAAGAGCTCGTCGTCGAGAAGAACATCGTACGCTTCCTATGTCCTAATTGCGTGCTGATTTTGATGCCACGTTCTTTCAGGTCACGTATCGTTCCTTGAGCAACGCCCTTGGAATACATGTTAACGAAGCCAAAAAGTGTGTTCTGTGCTTCTACAACCCCAGACCCTCGATAACCCACCTTTAGCGAACTTGCGTTCTACTACTCGGAGCACGCTGGTTCTCTCGATGCCGCTCGTGCAACCTATCTCATTAGCGGAGAACCACGCGTGTCGTATCTGGACAGCCTGCAAGACGCGGACGAGATGGCTGTTGACGACGAAGAGACGATCGAGCATTCGGAGGATGTCTCTGAGACTAAAATCACGTTGGTTGGTGAAGCAGAACTCGAGGGTACGATTTCTTTTCCCCCGCGGCCCTGAGTGCTGCCTACTGACTCGTTTCCAACGTCTTCAAGACACCAAAGAGCAGTACGCGCGCATCGACTACATCCACATCTATAGCCTTTCTCCATCGCCCATTCGTGTGCGCACCATTTTCTTCTTCCTATCGTAGGCTGATTTGTATACTCGACCCAGGAACCAGCCCTTTTGTGCGAGCCCGCAATAGCTCTTCGAGAAGCGGGAACAGGAAAGAACAACGACATCAGTTCTTCCGTCGCGTTAGGGCGGATCACGGGCCCGCACGTCAAAGTACGGCAACCTCTTAATTCTCCCGATAGTTCTAATACAGACAATATCGTTCCGCAGAAACGAACCGATCTCCTACCGACGCGACCTTCTGCGAACGTAAAGTCCTCTGCCGCCGCCGCCTCAACCTCCAAGAGTAAGCTCCCTGGTCTATCGAGGGCCGCTTCTACGAATACGGATACGAAGCCCGTTGTCAAATCGGAACCAAAGGACGTCAAACTCGGAATCAAGGAGGAGCCACCGAAGCCGAAGCCTTCGGGAAAGCTCGACTTCAGCAAAGCAAAACCTGCCGCGCCGAAAACCGTACCGGGAGTGCCCAAAACTGAACCGGCGGAGCCTTCATCTGTGCCTGAAGTGGCGTCGAAGCCAGAGCGCAGGACCTCGAAGCCGAAGGACAAGGTCGGTCTGTTTCCTTCACACTCGTATCCGACTTGATATCTGGGTTTATTAGGTTCCCGTCGAACGGAAGTCTACGATGAAGTTTTCGGATTCGGAGGACGAGAGTTCTACCAAGGTGGCAACAAGATCTCAAGAACCACTATCCAAACGATCTAAGTCTAAAAGTGCCGTGCGCGTCAAGAAGGGGGTCATCCTTTCCGACGACGAGGATGAGGACAATGCACCAAAACCCTCGCGCCCAAAAGCGGCGTACAAGGTAAAGACAGAAAGGCGTTCTCCGGACTTGGGCCTGGACGCGGATGCAGAGAGCGAATTACGAGCGATGATGGACATCGACGATGGTAGGAAGACCGCGTTCGTTCGTGCTCGTACCCTCGGCGAGGAAGGCTGATCGTTCGTCTCTCCTCTCTCTAGACCAAGTCACGAGGGTCTCGCGCACCGTCTCCGCCTCCGACTCAGCAACTTCTCCGCCAGTTAGCGACGTGGAGATGGAAGATCTTGAACCTGTGCTCGCCCCCGAACCTGAGCCCGCTCCTGTTCCAACCCGCAAGCCCCAACGCAAGCCGAAGAAACAGGTTCCCGTGGGTCGGAACGGGCTCAAGAAGAGACGTGTGGTCAAGTCCCGCATGAAGACGGACGACAAGGGCTATTTTGGTGCGCTGCGATTCGCAAGTGCAGCAGCTCGGATTTATATTCACACGCGTCTCGCTTGTAGTGACAGAAGACTATTCGTCGTACGAATCTGTGGACGAAGAGGCGCCACCCCCCGAGAAGCCCGCGAAGGGGAAGGGGAAGGGAAAGAAGGCCGCCGTTGTTCCAGCTGCATCCAAGAGCGAGGATGAACCCGCAGAGGAAAAGGTGATCAAGGCACCGGCGAAGAGGGCACCGGCTTTGGAGCGCAAGCCATCCAAACCAAACGCCCAGAAGGGAGGAGGAATTGCGAGTTACTTCACCAAAAAATGAGTAGACAACCATCCAAAACGTATCATAATATTTTACCAAAAAAAAAAAGTGGTTCAGCCCGGGATCGAACCGGGAACCTTCTGTGGACATCACACATGTGAGACAGAAATCATAACCATTAGACCACTGAACCTCTGTCCCATGAATATTTGGAATACCGATCCATTCACAATGCTGTCACGCTCTGCTATTTTGGCCATGGTGTCAACTCAATCAAACTCTCCGTGACCACTGTTGCTCATCTTATGTAGAGATTTGGTGCGGAGGAGGTCAAATATGTAAGGAACGCGTGAGTGTTGGAGGTCCAGAGGATATCCTCTCTCGATGTTATTCATAGATAACCGTTTAACTACGGTAATATTACGATTATCTATTATGTCGGTCTCGCCTCGGTCTTTTGGACTGTGTCCATTCTGGGCTAAATCCCAACATGTTATGATTGCTGTTGTCGTGAGTGATGACTGGACACGGTCTCGTCCCCGTTTTCGCGCAAATAGTTTTGAGGTTCGGAACTCCCTTCGCGTGGAGGATTGGGGATAGGATGTATTGTTTATTCTAAGAGCTTGTTACTCGGGTATATGTACGTGCCGTGTTTATACATTCCAAATCACAATCGCAAACATGGAGTCCAACAAACAGTATTGACCATCTGATAGTCTAGCTCCGTTTGAGTAAGGGCCGAGGTGATAACTTAGAGAGACGTGGGGAAGTGGCATGTTTCAACATCATAAGGATAACGTTCACAAAGGTTGATTATGCTCTAAAAATGATAGAGATGTATCAAGGATCAAATAATGACAACTATGAGTAGGTGGTGGAGAACTACTGCAAGCCGATGACTATAATACAAATTTTTAACGGAAGTCGCTTGACTTGTCTGTGACTATGAGGAACGTGGGGGCCGTGCTCGCACCGGTATCTCCTTTGCATGACAGAAGGGGCGTCCCGCACGCTCGCGTTGGTATGTCAATCAATAACTATAATGGTTTGGGAGTAGCGTAGCTATTATAAGATGCGGATGGTGCGGAAACAAGAGAACGTGCTGAAAAAGCAATAAATCATATCGCCGGTGAAATCGGGCGGGTAAGCCAAGCCAGCTGTTCTCGAAATCGCTTCCTCTCGTCCCACCGTGCACGCACGGGCGCGATCTGATTGCGCGTGGGATAGTGACCATGGAGCACGAGCACGTAGTCCGTCATGGAGTCGATCTGCGTGAAAGCTATCTTGTTCTGTCCTAGTCGCAAATATGGAGAAAGGTCGAAGAGGTCCTCCTCAGCCTTAACAGTAAATAGCCAGTCAGTGGCTGATATGCAGGTGGGGAAAATGCGATGAATGAGATACCTCGTAAGGGGGGTACAAAATAGTGAACTCATCGTTGACCAGGAACCATAGATGGCGCGGCAACTTTGGCCACGGGACCGGCCGGGCATTTTCGAACCAGTGCTCGCGACTCACATCTTGTTGGTTTGCATGGGGCTCAAGATCCTGGACAGAGTAGCAAGCCAGCGATATACATTTTGCTCGAGAGATATCCATACTGGGAGAGGAGACGCGGGCGATTAGCATACGTAAGGGTGCGTTATAGACACGCACTCAATATTCTCTGGTGCTCTGACCCACAGCAAGATTTTTTCCCAATCGGCGTCAACAAGAACGAAGTCCAATGTGAACTCCCCGGGGACGTCGTACGGGTTGAACATAGAGAGCACCCGCATATCTTTCCCGAAAAGTGGTGCAAGTTCGTCTACCATCTCGTCGTCTTCAGTTTCGGTTCTGGCCTCCGAGGCCCTGGAAGAATTCGTCCTGCTAACACCTTCTGAATGGGCCTTTAAAACTGCAATTGGTGGAGGCGAGATGGAAGAATGTGAGATGTCTATGTCACTGAGCGAACTATTGGCTCTAAGAAACCCTATAGAGAAGTTGGTCGGCGCCAATCCATTACTGCTGCTTGTCAGAGGTTCTCGGTAGACCGATGACCCGAGCGGGGAAGTGGGGCCAACTACTCCCCCCGAGCCGTGCTCGTTCTCTCGTTGCTGGGCGACAAGGGAGACAGTCACGGTTGGTGTCGTTGGTTGGGCAATGTCAGACCGCACGGGAGTGGCGGGAAGATCTTGCCGTCGCTCTGCAATAGGGGCTGGAGACAATTTTCTGGGAAACACCCTTCTTGTGTCGCCGTCAGGAGTGGAAGGCCTCTGATGCTTCCCAGAGGCTGGTGGAACGTCCGCCACTGGAGCATCGTCGGCATGCTCTCCTGTGGCAGGATTCGAGTGAGGCTTCAGATGTGTGCGTGAGTATTTTTTTATTGTCAGAAGTAGAGCGTAGGATGAGTACCTCCGCGTCCATGCTAGGTCCTGACTCGCTAGATTTCATGCCTAAGAGAGCTCTCACTAATTCGTCCGGAGACGTCGCGAGCATGGGTGATGCCTCGGCCGCCGTGGCTATGGGGGCTGTCGTCAGAGGCGCAAAGGGTGTCGTTTCTGTGTTTCCAGTTTCGAGCGCGACCATGACACCTACGGTAGTTGGAGGAGAGTCCTTATCAAGGGTGGGCCCGCTACCCGAAGGTTGCTCGATTGTGGCACCGGACACATCGCTTGGATGATCCCCACGTTCCACAGAGACCTCCGTTGCTCCCCTCTCCACGCTTGTGTTCGATAGGTCCTTGCTACCGTTTTCGCCACGTGTCTCCTTGTTTTCGGTCGCCTGCTGTGACGAAACACCTCGCATTTCATTTCCAGACGCCAACACCGGAAGCGACACCGAGGCAGAAGTGATGGGGACAGGGAAACGGGTCGTAGACTGGGGGACTGAGATGTTTTGTTCAGGTAAGTGCTCAGACGTCACATTTTCTTGTTGAGACTGGGGTTTGGGATGCCGCTCCGCGCTATCCCCATCACCCAGAGAATGTTGTGGGTCTAGTACCGTGACAGACTCTTCCACGTTCGGAAGAGCCTCCACAGGCACGTCAACTTCCATTTTTTCATCTGCTGGTACGGATATAGGCTCTTCCTCGTCCTCATCAATGACGATAGGCGCGCCCAACGAGCCCGGTTCAGGAGGTGGAGCTGGCCCACGGTCAGTAATCTGTAACTTGGGAGCGCTTGGGGTCCCAGATACACTGCGATTAGAGTATTGCCTCAAGTCCCGGTGAACTGGTCTTGGTGTTGCAGTCTGAGCCTTTTGGGGCTGCAAACCTGACAAATCGTCTGACTCACTAGCCTGAGAGATGGCAGTTGGAGGATTCACGGGTGGTGTCCCTGGAGCTGGGGATATAAGAGCTGGAGTTCCCTGTACTACTACAGGCGAGGAGTGCGATAGCACCGGTGTGTGTGGTGCACCAGTGACCGCAACAGTTATCGTCGTTGCAGTTGTAGCTGTTCCAGATATCGAAGACGTTGGTGATAACACAGAACCCGATCTAGCCGCCTCTGCAGCAGCTCTCTGCTTCTTTTCGCGAGCTGCCTGCAGATCCAGCTGCAAAAAGTCTAGCCCAGATGACTGTCGCCTGGGCGGCGGTTTCGGATTCTGCTTTATGGAGGAAACAGGTACTGGGGCAGAACCGCCCGCAAATTTTCGGGACAGCGACGGCAAAAGAGCTTGGAATGCGCCGTCCAGCGGCGGTGGTTCGGAGGACAAGTGCACAGCCTGTTTCGGACCTTGCGGTATGGTAGGCGAGGCGGATGCGGGAACGTCGAAACGGTTCGCTGAGGGTGATGGCGCGGTTTTCTGGAGTGGGGTGGGCGTGACTTGGGGGTCAGAGATGGGTGAAAGGGACTGGGTATGAAGTGGCGGTAGTGTGGACGGCGCGAGAGGTAAAGTGGTTGAAGGAGGTGGGAGAGCCTGGGGAGGCAAGTCCGGCCCTACGGGTGCTGTAGAAACCACCGCTCCAGAAGCGGATGCATGAGATAGCGGTGGCTGGTGAGATGGAAGAACACTAGCAGGAGAGTGTGGAACCTGCTGGGTTGGAGTTAAAATGACCTCATGGTCGACGGACATCTCAACGGACACCGGGAATGTTACTTCGTCCAAGCCAGACGCAGAAGGACTCTCTACGGTTGTCGACGACACTGGCAATGATGGGGCAGAAGCTGGGGCGGGTGTTGGTGTAGCGGACCCACCACTTGCAGGTGACTTAGTTGTCAAAGATGCGCCTGGTCCCGCGTCACTAGGACTCGGCGGGGTATCCCTTGTAAGTGCAATTGCCTGAGGTGCTGTAGAACTGGCCTGAGGCCCCGCCGGACGGGGACTAGGTATCTGCATTGAAGTATCGGAGGGCTCCGAGTCCTGCGCCCCTTGTGCACCAATGCCAACAGAGGACAAGAACGAAACAAGTCTGTCTTTGAGGGTTGAGGTTGAGCAGATTAGAGAGTACCTGCATCAGAAAATGTTGCCTACTTCTCAGGGTGTCGGTGAAGAGAGGCACATATGGCTTTACACTCTTGGCAAGTTTGTCAAAGGCGTCGAAAAGGGGAGCTTGTTCAGCCGAAATCAGAGATCGATTCATCAAATCAGACTGGCGAAACACGTCGGGCGCGGCGTTCTTCAATGAGTTGAGAGAAACCTGGTCTCTTCATTGAGCTGAAGAAATGCTCGGTGGCAAGAATGTTCACCTCAAGAAGTTCAATCACCTGTATTCAATAAGACATGAATGAGCACAGAAGATGGCCACGAGGGGTTGTATTTTGAAGAGACTCAAAGACGCACCGGTAGTTGTGCCTCGACATAATAGGCCCTCGCATTAGACAAGAACACCGCGAGCTTGTTGGCAGAGGTAATGAAGATGTCTTGGTCTGCAGGATTCGACAACCGACGCGAATAGACGCGAAATATCTGTGCGTTGCTCTGAATGGGGTCTGCAGGTTTGCTCATAGACGCGGAGGAGAGCGGGTAACCGTACATTTGTAATCTGCCGCGCGAATACGTCCTCTCCGCTCTCCGCCAACCGCCAACTGCCACCGCCAATCCCACCACCGGCGCTGTTGGCCCCCTCCTTGAACGCTTGAACCACAGGCTGGCTTGGCTTCGCTATGAACTTCCTAGCGAGCCTACGTGTCTCTTCAACGAGGCGTGTCGCCAACTCCGCACTGCGCACCCTTCCCAACCTCCAACATAGACACGCACGCCTCACGAAAACGCGTCATTACTCCGTTATAGCGGACGGTCTCCATTCATTCCCACTACGACTGCCTAATACAACTAGATTCGATGCCCAACCTGGACTTGCGTCGGCCGAAGTCCGACTCGAAACCTCCTCGGATGACCCCAGCAGTTCCTCCGGTGCCGCGTCTCCACCGTCGTCCTCGTCTTCCTCTAGCGGTGATGACCCCGATGGCTCGGACCCACCAGCCTCACCACCTCCCGATTCTGCTCCCGCTTCTCCATCAACTTCTATTTCTCGTCAGTCCGTCCCCGAAAACTATCCACAGGTCCTTGCCCTCCCTATCGCTCGAAGACCCCTCTTTCCCGGTTTCTACAAGGCAGTCGTCATCCGCAATCCCCAAGTCGTTGCAGCTGTAAAGGAAATGATGAAGCGCGGTCAACCCTATTTAGGCGCGTTCCTCTTGAAAGATGAACAAGCAGACTCGGACGTCATCACGGATATCAATTCTGTTCACCCCGTTGGCGTATTTGCTCAGATCACTAGTGTTTTTACCGCCACTGGTGTACCAGGAAAAGAGGACGAGAAGGAGGAAGGGTTGACTGCCGTTCTCTATCCCCATCGCCGGATTAAGATCACTGACCTGGTCAAAGCCGGAGGCTCTCAGCCGTCTACTGCCCAGGTAGAACAGGTAGACCCGGTAGTGCCTCCTAGTCAAGAGGAGCTCCCGACACCTCCACCTTCTCCTGATGCGACTGAGCCTGAGCTGCCCGTAGACCAAGCCAAGCGTCATCCAGGTGCGCCCAACTAGACCGTTTCCTGATTGCTTGCTCACAGCCACTTCAGCGCCTCTACAGACCTCCTTCCTCCAGGATTTTGACGTCTCGATTGTGAACATAACCAACCTTTTCACGCAGCCCTACAACAAAGACGACCAGTACATTCGCGCATTCATGTCTGAGATCGTCTCGGTTTTCAAGGACATCGCTCAACTCAATCCGCTCTTCCGTGATCAAATCACCAACTTCTCCATCAACCAGGTCGCGTCTAATGTCTTTGACGAGCCCGATAAGCTCGCAGACTTCGCCGCTGCCGTTTCCACTGGCGAAGTTGGTGAGCTCCAGGACGTATTGGAGTCCCTCATTGTCGAGGACCGCCTCCGGAAAGCACTTCTCGTTCTCAAGAAAGAGTTGATCAACGCCCAGCTCCAGTCCAAGCTCTCGCGAGATGTAGACAGCAAGATTGCTAAGCGTCAACGCGAATACTACCTCATGGAACAGCTTAAGGGTATCAAGAAGGAGCTTGGCATGGAAAGTGATGGAAAGGACAAGCTTATCGAGAAGCTCAAGGCGCGCGCCGCTCAGCTCGCGATGCCAGAGCCTGTAAAACGCGTTTTTGAGGAGGAAATCACGAAGCTTGCGCAGCTGGAACCGGCGGCATCCGAGGCGAACGTCACGCGCAATTACCTCGACTGGCTCACGCAGATACCTTGGGGTCAGCACTCTCCCGAGAACTTCTCGATTGCACACGCCAAGAAGGTTTTGGACGAGGACCATTACGGGCTGAAGGATGTCAAGGAACGCATTTTGGAGTTTTTGGCGGTCGGAAAGCTACGTGGGAGCGTGGAGGGCAAAATCATCTGCCTGGCCGGCCCTCCTGGTGTAGGCAAAACGTCTATCGGTAAATCGATTGCCCGAGCCCTTGGGCGGCAGTTCTTCAGGTTTTCTGTGGGCGGGCTGACGGACGTTGCGGAGATCAAAGGCCACCGAAGGACCTATGTCGGGTTTGTCTGCTATTCCTTTTCCTTCTGCTGCGCGTGCTGACTCGAGTGCAGTGCCCTCCCGGGAAAGATCATCCAAGCACTCAAGCGTGTCGGTACGGAGAACCCGCTCGTCCTCATCGATGAGGTGGACAAGGTTGGACGTGGCATCAACGGAGACCCAGCGAGCGCACTTCTGGAGATGCTCGACCCGGAGCAGAACAATGCTTTCTTGGATCATTAGTGCGTTCTAATTTCTTGCGCTAGAACTCATTCTTACGCCCATACTTAGCATGGACGTTCCCGTGGATCTCTCCCGGGTCCTCTTTGTCTGCACAGGTACGTCTTTGCACCATTGGCTGCGGATGTGTTTATTCACGGCCACCCAGCGAACGTGCTTGATACGATTCCGGCACCACTCCTCGATCGCATGGAGGTCATTGAAGTCTCCGGCTATGTTTCTGAAGAGAAGTCGATGATCGCAGAGAGGTATCTTGGCCCACAGGCGAAGGAGGCATCCGGACTCAAGGACGCTGACGTGGTGCTGGATCCTGCCTCCGTGGACGTGCTCATCAAATACTACTGCCGCGAAAGCGGTGTACGTAATCTCAAGAAGCATATTGACAAGATCTACCGCAAGGCATCGTTGAAAATCGTTGAAGACCTCGGAGAGGATGCCTTCCCAGAGGCAGAGGCTCAACCTACAGCCGCCAGCGACGCCGATAAGGTCGTTCCGGCCCAGGATCCTCCTGTGAACGAACCTGCTGCACCTGAGGCCGCCACTCCCCGCACTGATGCAGAAACATCGAGCCCCGAGAAGAAAGTGACCACGGAAAAGCGCAAACCGTTCAAGGTGCCCGATAGCGTCCACATCCGCATTACCCCAGAAACGTTGAAAGACTATGTCGGCCCGCCCGTCTACCATAAGGACAGGATGTACGTGCGTCCACCGCCGGCAGGTGTCAGTACCGGTTTGGGCTATCTTGGAAATGGTTCAGGTGCCGTCATGCCTATCGAAGCAACCGTGAGTCCTTTCGTTTGTGTCTTCTTGTACACACTCACGATTATATGCGCATAGATCATGCCGGGCAAGGGAGGTCTTCAGCTGACGGGTAAACTCGGCGAAGTCATCCGCGAGAGTGCCCAGATTGCGTTAAGCTGGACAAAGTCACACGCGCATGCTCTTGGCGTCACTGACGACCCATCTACGATGATTCTGAACGACCGCGACGTGCACGTGCACATGCCTGAGGGCAGCGTCGGCAAGGAGGGTCCCAGTGCGGGCACTGCCCTGCTTTCCGCGTTCGTCTCGCTCTTCACGAAGACGCCGATTAACCCAGACATCGCCATGACGGGCGAAATCTCGCTCGTAGGACAGGTGCTCCCAGTCGGCGGACTCAAGGA
Source organism: Lactarius indigo (assembly GCA_025766275.1). Taxonomy (NCBI): domain Eukaryota; kingdom Fungi; phylum Basidiomycota; class Agaricomycetes; order Russulales; family Russulaceae; genus Lactarius; species Lactarius indigo. Next base: position 12,325 of record JAFKAC010000210.1, on the reverse strand, counting down.
GAAGATCCTTGCAGCGCATCGCGCGGGCATCAAGACCATCCTCGCACCGGCAGCGAATCGCGCCGACATTGAGGAAAACGTGCCTGATAGTGTCAAAACGGGCATCCGTTTCGTGTACGTCGAAGATGTCAAGGAGGTGCTCGCAGAAGTCTTTGACGGAACGCCGCTCGCGGAGCGCCTGCGTGAAACCCTTACGCCGTGAGTGACACTGACACCCACGCACACACCCTGGCGCACCACGTTCCCTGTCTGGCTAGTGCTTTTCTTCCGATCAATCTTTTGCATTGTTTTTTTTTTTTGCGCCCTGCTGTCCACATTTGGGTGTAAATTGTTCATTGCATACTCTGCCGATCGCAACACCAAACATAACATTTGACTCCGACTAGAGCGCATCGAACCCGCGCACGCAATTTCTACTGTATTTTCAAAATCCATCTTGCTCCACCCCTCATTTAGGTCGTCCGTCCTTGACTAAATTACACGTTAACACGCATGCACCTAACACACTCTATTGGTGGCGCACGTCGCCGCGTCTCAGAGCCACTCGACAGTCTAGCACAAAAAGGTAAGGTCAGCAAGCCGTCCGGTTTGCACGGACGGGAGCGTACCCCAGGAGGCTTAGACGTGACGTCGTAAGTGACGCGATTGACGCCCGTGATCTCGTTGGTGACACGGGACGAGATGCGGCGGAGCACGTCGGTCGGAAACACGAACCAGTCGGCGGTCATAAAGTCCTCCGACTGTACCGCGCGCAGCGCGATCACCTGCTCGTACGTGCGCTGGTCGCCCATGACGCCGACGGCGCGCACGGGCAGTAGCACTGCGAACGCCTGGCTGATTTGCTGGTAAAGCCCCGCCGCGCGGATCTCCTCGAGGTAGATCGCGTCTGCGCGCTGTAGGAGCTGGACTTGCGCGCGTGTCACTGGGCCTAGGATGCGGATGGCGAGACCTGGGCCTGGGAAGGGGTGTCGCTGCACGAGCGAGGCTGGGATGGAGAGCAGGCGACCGAGCGCGCGCACTTCGTCTGTGTGTAGGGGAGGTGCGTGAGATACGAACACAAGCGAGAGGTTGAGCGGCGCGCCTTTGAATAGCTCCCGCAGGGGCTCGATCAACTTGAGTTTCATGTCCTTGAGTAGGCCACCGACGTTGTGGTGCGTCTTGATGGTAGCGCTCGGGCCCTTGAAGCTGATGCTCTCGATGACGTCCGGGTAGAGCGTCCCCTGGAGCAGCCACTCGATCTTGCCCTTGTCCGCCTCGGCCGCCTCGAGCTTGGCGGCCTCGGTCTCGAACACGTTGATGAACGTGTTTCCGATGATCCTTCGTTTCTGCTCGGGGTCCTCGACGCCGTCCAGACGGGAGAGGAAGAGATCGGACGCGTCGACGACGCTCAAGTTCACGCCGAGGTCCTTGTTGAGCATCTCGTTCACCTGCCTCGCCTCGTCGAGGCGAAGCACGCCATTATCGACCATAATGGCGTGGAATCTAGTAGTTGTTGAGTATGGCACGCACTGGACCCGCGGAGCCTCTAAAAAAAGACAGACGTACCGGTCACCAATCGCTTCGTGCATCAGTTTAGCAGCGACCGTGCTGTCGACGCCACCGCTAACGGCGCCGATGACGCGACCAGTTTCGCCGCAGATTTCACGTATGCGAGCAATCTCCTTTCCTATGAATTCTTCCTGTTGTCGGCCAAGTTAGGATAAAGCTCTGAGTGATTGTCTCCAAGGAGCGAGATTACCATAGTCCAGTCACTTTTGCATCCGCAGATGTTGAGCACGAATCGCGAGATAACCTCCTTCCCCCGCGGAGAGTGCGTCACCTCGGGGTGGAACTGAATGCCATAGAGGGGCTTCGAGTCGTGCGCGATCGCAGCGAACGGCGCAGATTTCGTGTGGCCGATGATGTGGAACTCTGGTGGGGGCGCAGAGAGCTGGTCGCCATGCGACATCCACACCTTTTTTTTTTTTGGTTTTGAGACCGAGATCAGTGTATCAATTCAGAGAAAGACAGAAGTGCGACGCGACGAATCGCACCTCCATCTCATCGCCTAGCCCTTCGAACAATGCATCGACGGAAGAAGAGCCCCCAGTCCCAAATTTGCTTATTTGCACTCGTGCAGAGCCGTACTCGCGATGATCGCACTTCGCGACCTTGCCTCCAAGGTTCCACGCGATTTCCTGTGTTGTGTCTTGGTGTTTTTGAGATCAAAAAAAGGCACCCACACACACCTGCAAGCCGTAGCAGATGCCGAGGATGGGAACGCCCAGCTCAAAAACGTCGGGGTCGACGTGAGGAGAGTCGCTATCGTATACGGAATACGGGGAGCCAGACAGTATCACACCTTACGAAATACGATTCAGAAACGAGAACAACTGAGATCGATTAGGCGCACACACCCTTTGGTTTCCATCCGAGCTCTTTAACTTTCTGCGTACATGGCATAAGCTCTGCGTACACATTGAGCTCGCGACACCTCCGAGTGATTAGGTGGCTGTACTAAAAAACCTCGAGATGCTGAGATCAGAAATGCTGTGACAAAATACGACTATCTGACCTGTGAACCAAAATCAAATATTAGAATGGTATCGAACTGATCGTGTATCTCTGCCATTGTCGTCGGGATGGTGCAAGATGAAAAAAAAGGTGATCTTCCTGATTGGGACCCATGACCGCGACGCGACGCGACGTAAAACAAGATAAAGTAAGAAAAGACGATACAAGTCTAATAGCCGTACACTAGTAGAAAGCAAAACGAACGACCAAATCTCATGACGGAAGCGGTGCTGCAGCCGTGTACCCACCCCTTCCAGGACCACCACGGAATCCACCTCTAGGGATATACCCTCGACTAAATCCACGTCCTCTCGTTATATAGCCACCCCGTGGTGGCACTGGCGGTCTGCGGTACTCTTGACGGTTCGGTCCATTACCCCAACCGCGCGAAGGTGCATCCTGTGAAGAGTCTTGGTCGTCGGTGCTGGGCACAGAGGCATGCCCCTCTGTCCCATTGAGCCGTGAGGGACCTGACGTAGAGGCATGCCCGTTCACTTGCGCGCCTCCTCGGCCACCACGGTTCGGATTAGTCATTATGTGCACTGGCGTCCAGCTGTTGACGCCTATCGTTAGACATGTTCAAAATAGCAATAACTCGAAAAACCGACCTCCCACGTGGGGCCCCACGTCCTCCCGACGGGACCCGGTGTCCTCTTGGTCCTGAGCTAGAAGGCTGAGAGTCGAATCGTGACCAGGGTTGTGAGCTCGTTGCCGCTGGCGGTGGGGGCGGTTGCGAGCTCTGATTGACGGCCGAGACGAACTGCCGGTTCGTCAAGTTGAGACACGCATTGAAGTCAACGGAAGATCCTCGATATTGCGAGCACCGGTTGTTGAGCGTCGTACCCGAGATGAAGGGCACGTCCCAGACGACGTCTATAGTCTTTGTGCTGAGGCCGATCACGACGCCTTTCGCGGACAACGGAACCCCGCCGCTCTCCTGCACCATGATAACTCGGTCACCAAGATCGAATCTTTGGTTTTGAAGTCGGTAAACTGCGTGCTCTGGTTTGAGCACTGCCCGTCGTGGGACGTTCTTCACCATGGCACGCTTGAAATTGTCTGATGACCGCTCTTTGTTAAACCCATCGGCCAGTTCTTCGATTTTTTTAACTACGCTCTACGGGGGTCGTCAGCGTCCTGTTTGCGGCTTGGGTAGCGCGGACAGACAGACCTTGTCTAGTTGATCACATAGCAACGGCACTGGTTCAAAATCGCGTACGCCCTTGTTCGCGAGCCACGTGCGAATTTCTTTCGCCTTGGCACCGGGGTCGTCTTCAGAAGGAAATATTGTGGAAGCCTTCGCCATATCTATGCCGAGTTAACTTTCAGACAAACGAGCGGAGCACGCGCATACCATCACCACCACAATCGAGGATTCTGAACACTTCGGGATACCTCTCCTACGGCCAAGACATCAGCATTCGTCTCGCACATCTTCAGACTAAGCAAACCTTGTAGTCACGGATCAGGTCAATCGCAAGATTGCTGAATTCCCATATGTGCCCGTTCTTGTTGGAGTAATTGAGTACCTTCATGGACTTGACCTCGAACTTGATGCTGAGCCCAAGGTTGACCTTTTGACCATCGGTAACGAGGACCATGAAGCTGGACGTGACGCGTGAGAGGGCGCGTTTCGACATCGCGAGCATTTCGGCCACCTGGAACGATGGGAAATACTGCGTGGCCGTCCTTTCGGCCACCACCTCCTTCAACGCTTCGTTCTCCAACTTGTCCGACGGAGAGAACGCGAGGATAAAGGACAAGGTGTCCGTCGTTGTTGCGGCGACACGCGCAGCAAAGCCATACGCATGTTCACCAAGGAAAAAGACCTTCGTGTCTTGCGGGAATTCCTCGGCGATAGACGGTGGTGCTCGTTCGATGTAGCGCGGATCCTCAGACTCGACTTGTGGTACCGCGAGTTGTAGCGCAAGCTCATATTCCTTGTGTGCGTCTTCGTAGTCCTTCACGAGTGCTCCGCTCTCTAGACGTTTCAACCCTAGCGAGAGTGCGGAGTTAGGGTGAGATATGTGTACGACGGTGGTGAGTATCCGCACCTTTCAGAGGCCGTACGTGCAACAAAATCTCAACCTCGCCAGTGAGGACACCACATTTCTTCGAGTATATGCTCTCGATCCTCTCCGCTTTATTTTTCCACATACTTAGACCATGCTTGGCATGCGGGTTCTGGACCACCCTGCTGGGCCCACCTTGCACGATGGTCGTCTTTTCGTACTTGAACAACGCGTCAGATATGCCGACGACTCTTGCCTCCTGTAAGAACGGCCATCCGGCATATGTGCGTGTCCCAATCAACTCGTGCGCGATGTCCTCCGGTTTGCGTGACGAATGCGGGTTCTCGATGTGGATGACAATCGACTTGTTGCGGCTCTCAGAACCGTGGATGTTGACGCCGTGGAAGCCGAGCGACGATGTGTGTGGGAGCGTTTTCAGGGACGGGAAGCCCGCCAAAGCAGCAGTGCCGAGGAAGACGCCATCGCAGAGACCCTGCACAAGGTGCAACCCATCTAGCGTAGGAAGGTCGAACGGCTCTGTGACACATGTGCAATGGTGTAACGCAGGGAAGAACCCTGGTAGTGACGAGGGGTACACTGTGGGCTCGGAATTGTATTTGAATTGGTAGCTTGTGCCAAAGCTGTTGCGACGCTTCTCCTCGGCTGTCAGACGGTGCTCTCGAGCTAGAAAAATCATAAGAAAGAGTCTTTTGCTTGTTCATCGAAAACCCACATTGCATCGCACGGAGTAACCTTGTTTCATCAATGAAGGGAATCTTGACAACAGCCTCCCAATCTTGTTTCTTCCCGTTCAAGTCTTGGTCAAATTCTTGAGGGTAAAAATCGAGGATGGGCGAATTTGGGTCCCACATCAGGTCCTACTCGTTTATAAGCAAAAATGGGCCATACGTAACACCAGTCAACTGACTTGGTAGGCTTCCGGCAACAACTCTTTGCTGGCCTCTGGCATCACACCCATCAACTGTTCGAACGGTCGGAAGGGCTTAGCAAGGTCAAAATTGAACACCATGTCCTTGATATCCTTCAAATCTGAGAAGAACGTTACTTCGAACAGGAGAGCTGGAAGATAAGAAGGCATACCCGACACGCGCGGGGCGTAATGGTAGTTGTAGAACCAACTCCACGAAGCGACGCCGCTGTAGTAATAGTGCATCACCCATTGTAGCCCTTCCACATAGCGGTACACGAGGGCACCCATCTCCTCTGGGTTGTCATAACTGATCCCCAACTTACCCTGCGCAAGAAAGTAAGCGACGCAACCGAGTGAATGAGCCAGTCCGGGCGCACCGTATAATACGTGCGCTTCCACTCATCCATTTTCTCCTTCAGGGCCTGCTCGTACCTCTGATCGAAGTCTTTGTCGGCGTGCTCCACCACTTTCGCTTTCTCGTACTTGTCCAGCACCCGATCCACTGCTTTCCGCGCTTCTTCGTCCTCCTCTTCACTGACCCAATCATCCTCGTTTCCTTCTTCTCCATCTACCACGTCCACCTCCGGTTCCTCTTGTGGTCTTGGAAGGGCAAAGGTCACGATATTTTCGTCGTCCTCGTTAAAGTCGTCCCAAGCAAGTTCCAGATGCAGGTCTGTGGCAAGTCTGCCGATGAAATCGCGATCTCTGGCAGGAAAGTGGTTGAGGAGCTCGAGCCTTGCTGTTTTAGCGCTTGCGCCAGCGTCGCGTTGCTCCAACACAAACTTCTGTACCTTCTCGAATATCAGCCGCTGGGACGGCGTCATCACCAGGTTACGCTTCCTCTCGCGCTCCAACTCCTTGAGGTGCTTGTCCTGCTTGCCCTTGAACCAGTTCAAATCACCGTACTCCTTCTCGAAAACCTCCTTCTCCCACTCAATCATCTCGTCAAGGATGACCTGGAGCCTCTTTGTGTCAATGACACCACTCTCGTTTAGGTACCCACCTACGGGTAACGGTGAGCTAGAGGCTAAGGCTTGGAGAACTGCATACCTAACGAAGGTAACACCTTCATGTATACATCGAATAGCCGCTCAAGTCCATTCTCATGGATATGCAAGTCCGGCAAGTGAGGGAGGAAATCATTCCCGATGAACACTGCGAGCACAATGAAATCGTCGATGACACGCTCGAGGTTGTATTCGAACGATAGCGAGTGCCGCACTTCTTGGAACTCGAGGTCCAAGTACTCGCGCATGAGAGACAGATGGAGAAGGTAAAAATTAATCGACTCCGGTCTTCCGAGACAATCAGTTCCTCGTCGGTAGTAAGGTAAGAACAGGTTCAGACACACCCTGTATTATTCTTTTTCCTTGCAGCAGGTCCAAATTTGACCTCTTCACGAAGCAAACAGAAATGGGGATCGTGACTCAGTAGGCCAAGCATGATAAGGTCCGCATCGAGACCATATAGACAGTGGCGGACGTTCGGATTGTAATCCGGCTGGGCCTTGGAAAGGCGGATATATTCCATGATTTTGTGCTCGCCCTCGCCGGGAACTTCGTGCCCGGAAAGAACGACCTGCACATCGCGCCAGTTCGTATCTTCGCTTATCTTCTTGTTTACGAAGTAGCGTAGCTGCTCAGAAAGTTTGGCCATGAAAGGTGTCCCTAACGTCACGAGCAGCATCAACGCCACGTGCACCTCCGCAAAATTGGGTGAGGGACACACCAGGGGTAATGCAATTACTGTCGAACGGCTTTGAGTCTGGCAGCTTCTCGCCCTTCCGCTCGGCCTTCTCACGCAATTCGCGCGCTTCCCTCGCCGTGCGGAAACGACGGCTTCGTTGCTGGTTCATCTTTGCACGGGGGGCGACACCATCGACGGCCATGAAAAAAAGTTTCTTGGGCTTGATTTTCCCGAATAGATGGTCCACGTAAGTGAATATAGAGGTGTATATTTGCTCCTCGGACATCCGGAAGTGCGCGTCCTCATCGTTGGGGTGGGAGCCTTGGTCAAGTTTAGAGTTCGTATGGTCTTAGGGCGCAAGAACTCACACGTATGTATGATACCGTTAAAGTCGAGGTAGAGGTTGTCTGACCGGAATGCTCAGGCGAGAGATTATAAGAATGGTAGTCAATAAGCGTACCAAACTCGGGTATGCTGTTCTCCTCGATCAGTTGTGACGTCAAAGGGTACCGTTCCCTGGAGACTACTGTGAGATGGAGATGCGTTTATGAAGTATACTGCACTCACGAAATATATCTGAAAAACTACGTGGAACTGGTCAGCGTTGACTGACATGAGTTAGACACACAATACCTTAGGGACGCCTGGAATGGAAGAGGGGGTCAGCGTGACACAGGTGGGAGAAGATACGAAAGAGTACCCATGGTTATACAAGAGTACTGCTATACAAATGACAGTGTCGCAGAGTTGGCGCGGGGCCGTATAGAGATAAGCGTCGAGATTCAAGTTAGGTCGAATTCGAGTTGAGTTGGGGATCAAGTCAATGTCCATGGCTGGCGCGCTGCTCTTCCGAATCCACGTGGACCACGTGCCAGCCACGCGACTCACCCCCTTCGGTCCGATAAGCTGCGGTACTGCCAATAAGCTCTCAGGCTGAGGCACCTCGCTGTGCTCGGGGCTACCACTTGGACGAGTCGCGCTCCATTTACTTGTGCTCTCTGAGACGTGGCCGTTCTCTCTGTAGGTTGTCCGCTTCACAGGATCGAGGATTTTCCAGTTGCTTGCGACCCATCATCCCCATTTGAACAGCTGGTCGCCCTCTTAGGGTCCTCATGATACGGTCCCCCCCCAGAGGGGATCAGCGGGACACCGAGTCTTACAGATCTCATCACGTGTGCACTGTCGCAATCTCTCCTTTTCTTCGCGCGAGTGAGCGTGAGACGTACCTCGATGAGAACTGATGGCGTGTCTCGTGGGACCTCTGTGCATATATAGCTCGACATACTCGAAATATGTGTCTCGTCTCACGGTTCTCGTTTTTCTTCCATCATGGCACCAGTTGCGACAGAGAAGCAGCAGCAAAGTGACGAGCGATTGATAAACCCCTTCTATTCCCCCTCTACCGCTGATGATGGCGACGAGCAGTACAAATACGCCCAGTACAAAGTAATGTGACATTCCCAAGATCGGGCGTTCTATCTACCTCAACCTGCCACTTCGTCTTTTTTCAGCCGACCTTCCCAGCCGTTTCCTGGGAGCCCCTGAAAGAGTTCAATGTGGCTGATAGGGGCTTGGGCGCAGATCCCGAAAAGAAGAGCCTACTTTCGGCGGCGTCCAAAGTTATCACTCTCACGCCGACGATTGGCACAGAGCTCCATGGGATCGACTTGCGCCAACTGTCTGATGTACAGAAGGATGAGCTGTGCGTCTGATTTTCAACTTATTTGCACAGCCCTTTCTCACTAAGGGTTTGCGCCTGTCACCAGGTCGCTCCTGGTCGCGGAGCGCGGTGTCGTATGTAAGTGGATATGCGCACTTTGCGTCACCGTCACCTGATAACCCGACAAGTCTTCCGGAATCAGGACCTCAATATCCACGAGCAACTTGACCTCGGGCGCCACTGGGGCCCGCTCCACAAGCACGCGACGACCCCCGTTCCGAAAGAGCCCGGTTTGGAAGAAGTCCACGGTTCGTCTCCAGAGCCGTCCTATACAGCGAAAAGGCCCTAAAACCTCCCTCACTAGTGGTCTACACCGACTCGTCGCGCCGGCCCGACCCCGCCTCCTACACCAAGGTCGATCTCTGGCACTCAGACGTGTCGTACGAGCTGCAGCCACCCAGCACGACGTCGCTCAAGGTGATCACGGGCCCCGAGGTGGGCGGAGACACGCTCTGGAGCTCCGGCTACGCTCTCTACTCGTCCCTCAGCCCCGGTTTCCAGACCTACCTCGAGGGCCTGTCCGCCGTGCACAGTGCCGTCGCGCAGGCGGACGGTGCGCGCGCGGCGGGGTTGCCCGTCCGTCGCGAGCCGATCGAGACTGTGCACCCAGTCGTACGTGTGCATCCGACCACGGGCTGGAAGAGCGTCTACGTCAATCCCGGTAAGTATCCCAACGTCCACGAATGACGAACCGCCGAACGTTGACCCACCGCGGACAGGCTTCACGCGGCGCATAGTAGGCGTCCCCAAGGCAGAGTCCGATGTGGTCCTCGCGTTCCTCTTTGCACAGATCGCCGAGAACCACGATTTTCATGCGCGTTTCAAATGGGACGTCAATGACGTCGCGATATGGGATAATCGCGTATGTCCCCCTTCCCTTCCCTTTTTCATTCATTTTTTCATCGGCGGCATTTTGTATAGGTCGTAACGCACACCGCCACCTTCGACTTCTGGCCCGCTACACGTCACGCACTTCGCGCGACACCGCATGGCGAACGCCCGACCTCGGTCGCGGACTACGAGCGCACGACCGGGAAGCGTGCGCGCGACCGTCAGTTGGACCTGTGGGAGCGTCAAGGCATCCCGCTACCCGAGAAGAAGGATTCACTTAAATCTCGCACCGGATACAATGACTAATAGCTTAGTCTAAGCCTTTCAGAGTTGGTGTTGAAGATCGGCAACGCGCCCCCCTTTTCTTAGTTACTGTTTCGTGTGGATAAATGACTAGTGGTGTCGTTTGATCGACATCGTTGCTATTATAGCGCTCCCGTAGCGGGTATGAGAAGCACGGGCCCTCTACATTGCGAGTCCAGCCCGGCCCGGTCGAGTTAACTATCTCATGAGCCATAAAAAATCACAAGGATAGACTCAGATCGCTGAAAAGATCCCTATTGATCGCCTACAAATAATCGATCCGATCTGGAGTGAGATTGAGATCCCAGATGATCTCAACTTCCGCTTGACACGAACAAACGATCCAATCGATGCAGATGCAGATGCAGATCAAGTAAAAAAAAATCGAGACCACAAATGTCTCGGTTCTTCATTACAATGATGTACTGATGCGCGCTACTACAAAGTTGGTGCGAACAACGTTCGAAGACACATGGAAGGGCTAGAATAATTGTATGCATGCAAGGTGAGGGAAAAAAGGAATCACGGTCTTCCTGCACGAGACCAGATGAATTAGGTAGGGATAGGGAAATGGACCATCCTATTCGGGAGGCATATTGGATACGCTACATACGTCAAGCATGAAACCTGCAGACGCCTTCATCAGACGAACCTCGTACTTTCACAGGTAGATGACACTCACGGAGGTGCACCTCGAGCATGTGACGGCGGTGCGTGTGCACGCATGAATGACCCATGGTCGGCGGGATACCCACGCGCACTTTGCCACGTCGGCGGTGCAGCATCACTGGCACCCGAGGGAATAGAAGATGGTGGCATCATCTGGGCGGGATGAGATGGCTGTGGCTGAGGCGGAACGCCCGGACCAGTTGGGTTAGAATGGTAATTGCTGGTTGCTGGCGAAACAGGCGATTGGGGAGGCCCTCCTTTGGAAACTGCAGGACTTGGGCGTGCGGAGTCAGACTTTTGTGACGGTGGGGATGGTGGCGGCTTCGTCTCCACAGCCGCATTAGCGGGTCCATTCTGATTACCGTTGCTGTTATTGTTACTAACTGCGTTGCCATTTCTATTGTTGGCATCACGGTTGCTGTTCTCCGCCATGCGGGTCGATGCTCGAAGAGTTTCAAGGTCGATATTAGGCGGTTTGCCATCGGGACCGGCTGCCTTGTCACGCTTCCGCATTAGTTTCGCGTAGTCTGCCATCCGCGGATGTGAGCAGAACGTTCGAGTAACTGATGGTGGCAGAGAACAGAAACCTACGCAAACCGCATGCATTACAAAGAGTTCTTGCCCCATCTGGTCCACGTCTCCATTCTGGCGTTTCCCGTATGTTACATGAATGACACTTCCCCGGGGGTGTCGCGCGCTGGTCGGAGGTGAAGGGGGACCGTGAGGACTTTCCCAGTGACGTATGTGCCGTATTGTGTGAACTCACACTTCGCTTACGATACTTAGATTTGGGCTGGCCTGGTCCTCCGTTCTGGCCGGCAGTTGTGGCACGCTTTGTGCGGATAAGCGCCATATCAGCCTCTGCGGTTGCCTGCGCCTATCCGCCGGAGATAGGCGATGATCAGGTCTCCGCACAAGCACCGAGAAGCCCCAACAGGGACAAAATCGTCACACACCTCTGCATCCGTGCCAGCAGCGCCGTCGGCAGATATGTCTTCCCAGGGCGTTTAGGAGCGCGATGTTCCTCTGGAGGGGGCACTGCCGGTGCGGGCCCCTTAGCACGTTCCCCTTCAGATAATGACAGGCGCTTCAACTCTTCACAAAGACGCATGACTAGGTTAGCGCGCTGGCTCATTTCGGCTATCTCAGCCTGAGATGGCTTCTGAACCCCTGTTCCATTGGCCTGTGCTTGTGCTATCAAAAAAGGACATCAGCCACCGGTATCGAGCCAAAGCAGGGTAACTCACCATATTTGGAGGCAAATGAATAGAGCACATTGCAATGCTGTAACAGCTGGAAGTTGATTAGTGGCAGGAACGTTCTAAAGATGATGGTGGCTCTTACCTCGGTCACTGTTCCCTGCCGTAGCTTAAATTTTTCCATATCGGGGCGCGCCACGTGGGAGCCGCGTGCCTCGACCAGTGGTGGGAACCAATGCCACAGGTTTTGAGTAGGCCACTGGCGGCGCATGTGCGGGAGAAGGCTGGCTCGGGACAGTAGGATGCTGCTGCCAATGCTCTGTGGCAGGAGACGGCACTGGAGGGTACGGAGATGGATGGGGAGGCTGGTGGGGATATCCAGGAGGTGGGGGCCTCATATGGGGTGGATAGTTGGGATAAC